>PVIC010013582.1:0-37874 GCA_004025085.1 Thryonomys swinderianus
GGAGGGGAGGGGAGAGGGGAGGGGAGGAGACAGAAAGAAAGAAGGGAGGAAGAAAGAAAGGAGGGAGAGATGGGGAGGGAGGGAAAGGAAGGAATGAAGAGCAAAAGGAAAGGGAAAAAAGAAGGAAAATTTCATATTTTCAGTATTTTGCAAACCCATATTTCAGTTTAGATGAAAATTACATACCTTGGAATCTAAGGGAATATTTTTCCTAAATAACTTGTATCTTATATGATCTTTATCCCTGACTTTGTAAGTCTTATTCAAAGTATTTACATCACAAATATATTTTATTGCTTATCACTTGGAAATAAAGCTATACAAAGGTTTTTTTGTTTTGTTTTGTTTTTTTCTATGTAGGCTCTGTAATCAGAACAATAATGCCAGGTTAGACCTTTGTAAAATCTCTTCCACAGGGTTTCCAATGAATATCAGGAATTCCTAATTGCCAGTAATTTAAGTTGCTTTCACCTAGTTTTAAATGTCTTATTTAATTACCCTAAGAATGTAAAGTTAAGCTTTAACTCTTTCCTAACTTTTTGATATATTTTATTTAGGAGGATTTTAGTGGATCAGAAATATCCTGTTCCTAAATACCACTGGTTGATCTTGACTCACTTCTGCCCAATTCTTTGTTTCCTTCTTCTTTGTTACTCTGTACCAAAGCTTAAAATTATTTAATTTTTTGGTAACAATCCCTGCATTCTCATTCTGAAACTAACAGTATAGCACAATTATTGTTGTGTTGTAGAGATGGAGATCAACCATATGACCTGTTAGGGAATTTACACATACATATATATTCAATTTCTAAATAATCTATTTACTATCATGCGCTACATTATGATATTTCAGTCAGTGATGTTAGTGATATGTGACAATGGTTTTTTCATATTATAATACAGCTGAAAATTCCCTATTGTCTAGTATTTTTCTACACCTTTTCAGTTTACAGGTATGTTTTTATACATAGGTATTTAAAACCATGCTACATTATTCATTGCCATCACAAGTTGCACAGGTTGGTAGCATAGGAAAAATAGACTGTTATATAGCCTAGGTATCTATAGGCTGCAACATTTAGATTGGGCAAATACCCTTTGTTATGTTGACAGTGCAATAAAATAACCTAATGATTCATTTCTCTGAGCAGAAACCCAACACGGACATGTGATTATAATTTACAAAATAGTTTTACACACGGCAAAGATAGTTTCTTTATGACAAAGTGTAAAGATGAAGTAGATGCCCCTAGACGGGAGATTTTAGAGGACAAAAGCTGTTACTGTATCTTCTTGTGTCAACTCATTATGTTTATACAGTGCTTCTAATCTTCATAAATTATGCGTAGTAGAGAGAGCTATAGACCTGGTGACTTTAAATGGTACCCTGAGAAGGACAGCTGGTTTACTGTGACACTCACTGAATGGTGAATGTACTTACAAAATAGAGGCACTTATGAAAAGGGAAATTACTTTGAAACCTGTCTTCTCTTACCCAGTCCCCGAGCCTGATGTCCTGACGTGGATAAACCAGCCCGTTCTTCCCTACAAAGACTGCCTGCAGATGCTTGAGAGTCAAGAACAAAGAACCCCAGTGAACATACTGTGTGTAGGAAAACCTCTAATCGTCCTGTCTAAAATTAAGGTATCTTTCTCTCCTTCACAGAAATGTATACCATACAGTTCACTAGGAGGGAGGGGTGATGGTGGGGAATCAAATGTCCTCTGCTGAGTAAGGGATAGAGGGCTGAAGTTTCTCTCCCCAGCCCACTCACTCTCTACGTGTATCTCCTTCTCCACTTTCCTTCCGTGGGGAGACAAGATCTGGGGTAGACAATCTGTCCTCTCTCCTTCCTGCACTGAGGCTGGTTCGAGCATAAACTGGGAAGGGAAGACCAATGCGGATGTTCAGAGAGAGCTGTTACTTCTCCAGCAAAATAAGTCCTTTTCCTTGGATGATTTTGCTGCTGTAATGTACCATTTCTAGGAATTTACTCTTGTTCCATGAAGACAAGTCTCACAGACTTTCTGTTTATTCTCCTGAGCAGGAGGTGTCAGCGGCCCCAGCCATCTGCAGCGGGAAAGTGCACGGAATCCTGTCCTGGACTAGAGGAGTCATCACCCTGGGAGGTGAAGGATTCTTCACAGAGGTTCACCCTTCTGCAAGGTGGATTGTGAAAATCCTGAATGCCAACTGAGGCGCCCCTCGCTGGGAAGATCTGTGTGACTTCTACACTGGTTCCACAGCTCTCTTCATCTTATTCCTGAGCAAAATTCAACACGAAAACATCCAGTAAAAAATCATGCTCAATGCCTATGATTCCTGATTTGTTTATTGTGCACACTTTAAGAATGGTGAGAAAGTGAGCCACATTTGTTCATCTGTGCAAAAACTGCTGAGCTTGTGTAGGGATACGGAGTGATCTTTGGTATCAGTGATTCAATTCTGATATCTTGTGACACTTACCGTAGTGGAGATTAGGAATCATCTCTAATAGAACACAAAATTAAGTGTTTTGGTGATGGAGTTAGAAGATGAATCCTAAAGGAGGCAAGCAAGTTAGGGATGGATAACATAAAACTAAAAGTATAGATGATCAAATGCCAGGGGAGAAAAAGCTTAACATGCTCTGGAAGAAATACGTGAAAATAAGAAACACATGATGGTAGAAAATAAATTGTGGAGAAGGAGGAAGAACGTGATAAAGACTCTTTTATGTACTGTACTTGGTGGCCCAGTGAAATTGCCTTTCTTCAGCCATCTTCCTTCATAGCCTCATAGCCATGTGCACTGAAGTGATGTCTCTGGTATGTCACTGCCCTTGGCTTCCTACTCCTTAAAGAATTACAGCTATATGTGTTTGTTAAGAGTGCGTATGTGGCACTGGAAGCTGATCCCAGGATCTTTATACTGAGCTACATCCCCAGCCTTTAAGTTTTTATTTTGAAGACAGATCTTGCTAAATTGCCCAGGCTGGGTTCAACCCACAATTCTTCTGCCTCCTCCTCGTGTCTTCAGTTTCTTGAATTTCACCTTGAGCAACTAATAATAACCCTTTATTTTGCAAGGGAATTGGATGCATAATTCTCCACAGCACCCTCCGGAGCTGTGCTCTCCTCGGTGCTCAGTTCTAGCAGGATTCTGCTTTGTGAACAGGAGAAGGTACCATCTGGCACGGCCCAGCACCATCAAGCCTGAAAACATTCCTAGCCTTTCTTGTTTGGTCCACTCTTCTTTCCTTGTGCTTCCTCTCATTGCCTTCAGATTTTGTCTCTACCTGAGCTATGGATTCCATCTCTCCTGACTTCCTCATGGAATTGCTTTCTTTTCCTTTGAGTATCTTCTCTTTTTTCTTGAATGTATGTAGTTATGTATACATTTTAACATATTGAAGAGTATTATATTTTGACATATTTATGATGTGGAATAAGAATTTCAGTTTCCTGGAAATTCTATCATTTCCACATGTTGGCAAATTTGGTACATGTCTAGTTATTTTGAAATGTGCCATAAATTATTGTAAACTATTATTACTCCACTGAACTGTGGAACCTCGGAACTTATATCTTCTGTGCAACTCTATCTTGATAACTGTTACTCAACTTTTTCAGTCTGTTGGCTTCATCCTATTTTAATTTAAGATAATCAAATTTTCTTCATTTAAAAGCCAGAGCCCAAGGGCGTTCTTTTTACACTGCTCTCTGGCTTGTGTTTCCTCGGTGACAGGACCCCTGAAAGGTCTGCTCTGTGTCTTTCTTCTTTCTGCTTCCCCCTGCTTCTGTCCCTCCTCAGGTCTCCTCAGCTGTCTCCTCAAGGTACACCTACCTATCTGAACATAAATCACTTGAACTTATCATTCTTTATGATAGAGTAATACTTCGTTATATATATATTTTTTAAAAACCACACATCTTTATCCAGTCTCCAGTTAAAGGGTATTTGGGTTGTTTCCAAGATTTAGCTATCACAAACTGGGCTTTTATAAACATGGGTCCACATATGTCACTGTATATGTAATTCTTTTGTGTACATTCCTAGCAGTTAAATGGGACCTCTAATCCTAGGGTTTTTTTGTTTGTTTTGTTTTATTTTTTAAATTCTATCTATCTATCATCTATCTATCTATCTATCTATCTATCTATCTATCTATCTATCTATCTATCTATCTATCTATCTATCTATCTATCTTTTTGAGACAGGGTCTCACTTTGTAGTTCGGGCTGGCCCTGAGCTCACTATGTAGCCCAGGCAAGCCTCGAACTCAGCAGCCCTCCTGCCTCTGCCTCCCAAGTGCTGGGATTACAGGCGTGAACCACCATGCCCAGCCTAAAGATAATTCTTATTAACAATTAGGCTTCCGATGAGACTGGAGTTGTTTAGGGTGGTAAATTAGTAACGAGAATGAAGCTGAAAAGGTAAGGCCCTAACCTGACTAGGCTATTGACATTAAAAGAAGAAAATCCAAAGGTCTTGCTCTCTTTTACTCCTTCCACATGACAGAGGACGGGCCATGGGAGCCCACTGTGAGAAGGTGACCACCTGCAAGTCAGGACGACAGTTATCAGCAGAAATCAAGTTGCCAGTACCTGTCATGTGAACTTTTGACCTTCAGAATTGTGAGAAAATAAATGTTTTGTTTAAGGTGCCCGGACTGTACTTAGTCAAGTATAATACCTAAGGTGACTAAAACATCTGTTTAGATGTTAATCTGGGTTTTTTTAATTGGTTGCTTTATTATTGGATTTTCCTATTTCCTTACATAGTCTGGATACAAATTAGTACATAGCAGATATGTTTTGCAAACATTTTCACCCAATCTGTGGCACTCCTCAGTGTTTCGCTCTGAATAATTGAAGTTGTAAGCATTCACTTGAGTACTTGTCCTACCCATTTGTGTCGCTTGGAAGGCAGAAATGCAGCCTTTAAGGGGAAGCCCCTCCAACAGCAATCACAGATCTTCCCACAAGTGACACATAATATAAATCACTGACTCCTTAGTTGAACAAATAAAGAGTGATAGGAAGCAAAGAACTGAAATTTTTCAAAGAGGAATGTGAGGCAGATGGAGAGATATCAGCCCTGGAGTACTGGACACGCCCCCCTTGAGACCAATAAAGTTTTATACAAATGGAGGCCAGCATCACAGAGACAGGTGGGGCCAGGGTCTTCATATAGCTCAGGGGCCGGCTGCCTGCAATGCTCATAGAAGAGGAGGCCGTGAGTCCACCAAAACTGCACCTTCACTCTGAACAGGTAATTTTCTCCATAAAAGGGGGCACAAAATCCTGATTCCAGAATTGTTTTCAATTGTGTGTCAGGGACCAAGTCAAGTATCTCAGTTTCCTCCACAGCTAACATCACCCCTGCTCTGAGGGAAGCACACCATTTTCGTGAATAGAATCCTCCCACCAAAAGAATTTAGATGACACCTTTTCTTCCATCCCTAGAGGTTTTCCTGCTTTGTCTTATTTAACCACCACATTTTCATGCATCCAGAATCCATGAGCTGAACCTTACCTTGTGAAAAGCCTTTCAATGTCAACATGAAGGTCATTCTCCTCTGGGCTTTGTTAAGCCTACCAGGTGAGTACTCCCACTTTTCTCTGGTTATTTGCGAGAAGAAATCCTGAAAGATGTATCAAGACAGGAGGCAGCTTTACAGATGTGAAGCATAGGACAGATTCTCTGACCCTCACCAAAGCTACTGTCCAAGCAAGTATCCCCCAGGACAATCCCTGTGTGCCTCACCTCAAGATCATTGTGTGCTTGAGGGGACACAAACATTGACACCTCCACACATGCCACTCCTAAGAGGTGACTCTGGACATGTCTGAGGGAGGGGTTTGAAAGCAGGTATCCAATTAACGGGCACACAAGAATGTTAAAAATTGAACACCTCCTGGGTGGTTGTTTCCCCACATTAAGAAAATCTTGTTAATTCTGTCTTCTAAACATATCTAAAACCAACTGCATCTCGGCACCTCCACAGCTCACAACAGACGCCACCATCTTGCCTGGACTATCAAATTATTCTCCTACCAGGCCCCTCTTCTTCTACAGCTTACACTTTCCAGATCTCTGAGAGGCAACTGTCATCATTTTTTATCTGAAACCCTAAAGTGATGACACTTTCACTGAGAAAAAAATCCAAGTTCTTCCAACATCCTGCAGAGCCCTCCATCATTTCTGGAACCACTTTCTGCCAACACCCTTTCACCCACTGGGTATCAGCCACTCTGGCTCTGGTGCTATTCCTTCAATAGGGTTCAGGACTCTTGCCTGGTAGCTGTTTCCTCTGCATAGAGTCCCTGGCCCTGCATATCTGCATATCATTTAACCTTCTGTCTTCATATCATCGTTCAACATTGTTTGTGAGGCTGGCCCTGACCACTGACCTGACACTACCTGACCCTTCTCGTCCCACAGCTAGTGCCGCTTTTCCTTCCTTCCCTGTCTGATCTTTTTCCCTAGTCACCACCTGGTATACTATGTTCATTTTCTTATGCATCATTTATTGTCGCTAAATGTCTCCACCAATTTAAATGCAGCTTCTGGCACATATTAAATATGCTCAGTATTTGTTGAATAAATGATTTATTTCCAGCACCCTTCTTGGACTCTGTTGATATTTGACCTGCTCTTATCATGACACACAGATCATTCTGCTTTGCATTGTTGTTGAAAAAAAGGAAAAGTTCTTGTGAAACCACCTAATATGGGTAAAAATGCAGGAAGAATGAATTGATTTAAGTGTCCACTGAATCATGAAAACTACTTGAGAACTACTTGATATTTAACTTGAAGAGTAATTAGTGAAGAGTAAATGGGAAATACTTTATTTTTTGAAACAGGTGTTTCCATCCTCAGTCATTTTCTTCATACCTTAAAATAACATAAGTCACTTTCTACGTTTAGGTTACAGAAAAATTTGTTAGGGAGAGAAGTGGGACTCGTAGCTTGTTGGATGATTTCCCTTTGGTTGTTCTAATGATCACTGAGGGATCTCAGAATTTCTTCTCTCTCCTCTCTTTCCAGATGCATTTGCCTTTAATCCAGACTCCAGGCGTGGGGTCACACCTCCCTACCTGGTCTACCTGAAATCTGACTACCTGCCCTGCACAGGAGTCCTGCTTCACCCACTTTGGGTGATCACTGCTGCACACTGCAATTTACCGTGAGTGAAAAGCCCCCCAGTCACTCTACTCTCTGGCTTCTCCAGGTGGACACAGACGCAGATCTCTGCCTAGGACCCTCTCCCGATGTAATGATAGCCGGTGGCCATGTGGGGAAGTTCAGTGGCAGAGAAAAGACTGTGGGGAGGCTAATACAGGCCCCTAAGGATGGAGGCGCTATCTTAAGTCCTCTCACAAATATGCACATTATTCCAGAAGGCTCCAGGTGATACTGGGGGTTACAGACCCATCAAACACCAGTGAAGAGAATGTGCAGGTGACTGCCTACAGCAAGAAAATTGTTCATCCACAATACTTTACCTCTTTTATGGAATATGACCTCATGTTAATCAAGCTGAATAAAATGCCTAAGCTCAATGCCTACGTTCAAGTGGCCAACCTGCCCAACCGTGCTGTCCCTGTAAATGAGATGTGCGTTGTCTCCACCTGGTCCTACAACTTACATGATGCAAGTGAGTTCAGGACATAGTGTATCTTGACTGAAGTAACATTCTCCCCACATTAAATCTGAGTCTGTGGCTTCCTTTCTCCTAGTTACCGCAATTCCTCCCAGTGAGGCTTCCTCAAAGCCCAACCTTCACCCTTTTCATCCCCTGTTTCCCCGCAGCATCTTTAAAGTTCTTCCAGACTTTTCCACTGTAACTTTCTAGTATCGTGGCTTTCAGGTATGATGAAAGTGACTTCAGCAGCAAGAAGGCACTTAAACAATCTCGTTCTTTTTTTTGTTGTGTGGGAGCATTTATTTACCTTAGGGATTCGATTTCCTTAATTCTAAAAGCATAACATTGTATTCGTTTTCAGGTCATTTTAGGCAGTAAAGCAACTTTATGTCTTGAATATCATGAAATTAAGATTAATATATTGAACATAAAACTTAGGAAAGCATACAGGCAGAGACTTGTAATCCCAAAGCTTAAGGAGGCTAAAGCCTGAGGACCACAAGTTCAAGATATGTCTATTAAAAAAAGAAAAAGGGGACCAGAGATTTAGCTCAGTGGTGCCAGCACCTACCTCGCAAGCGCAAGGTCCTGAGTTTGATCCCTGGTAACCACATACAATAATGCTGGGTGTGGTGACTCACGCCCACCAGCAATCAATACCACATACCACAGTGCCGGGCATGGTGGCTCACGCCTGTAATCCCAGCACTCAGGAGGCAGAGACAAGAGGATTGCTGAGTTCAAGGTTTGCCTGGGCTACATAGTGAGCTCAGGGCCAGCCTGGACTACAAAGCGAGACCCTGTCTCAAAAAAAAAAAAAAAAAAAAAAAAAAAAAAAAAAAAAAAAAAAAAAAAAAAAAAAAAAAAAAAAAAAAAAAAAGGAGTAGGATATAGCTAAGTCTTCAAGTCTTTCCTGGATGTAATTCACTGGGAAAAATAAAAAAGAAACACATAACATTGTGTGAATCAGAACTTTGTTATGTAAGATTGAAAGCAGCACCTAATTTAAAGCTTAAGAAAAATAGGTCGCAGATAGGTAAATGCCGTATCTTTTCTCTAGTATGAGAACTGTAGATGTAAATGAGTTCTAGAATATATGATAGATTTTGTGAAATAGGAAATATTCAAAGGGAATGTGGTAGGGAAAAGTAATGAGGGGAAAGAATAAATATGACTTGAAAAGAAAAAGAAAGAACATGTATATAGGGGGTAGGGTGTTGTGGGGTGGGTAGGGATATGGGTAAAAGTGAGAATTAACTCATGTCATATACTGGTACAAATTCCCCAGTGTTGAGTGTGATTGTGAGCTGTATATAAAAATGTATCAATAAAGAGTTCAATTAAAAATATTTCAGGAAGAAATATTTTAACTGATAATATTCTAAACATTACTTTTTGTTCAGAAAACTGACAAAGGGTTACCATATTTTATCAATGAGTCTTCCATACATGAATAGAGTCTACAGAACTAGACAGTCTAAACTTTCTCCTATAACTCCCATTTCAGCAGGAGAAAACTAAATTCGTTTTTTCTCTTCTTTTTTTTGAGACAAAGTCTTGCTTTGTAGTTTAGGCTGGCCCTGAGCTCACTATGTAGCCCAGGCAAGCCTAGAATTTAGCAATCCTCCTGCCTCTGCCTCCTGAGTGCTGGGATTACATGAGCCACCATACTCAGCATTGTGGTATATGGTAGTGATTGCTGGTGGGCGCGAGTCACCATGCCCAGTATTGTTGTATGTGGTTACCAGGGATCAAACTCAAGACCTTGTGCTTACTAGGCAGCCGCCAGAACCACTAAGCTAAATATCCAGCCCAAAATAAATTAAATGAGTTAGAACAGCTCTCTGTTTTCTAAGTTTTATTCTTGTCTGCTTGCTATCATATCCCAACATTTTCATGTAAATCCAAATAAGCTGTCTATAGCTGTCAGTTAAGATAGTAGTGAGCCCTACAGAAAAATTTGATTAACTATAAGAAAAATACCACAATGACAGTTCCTTATGAATAATTATTAATGTGATTTTACTAGTGAAAATGTTTGAGTATATTTAATATGCCTTGTATGCTATGGAAAGGTCATTTTAAATAAGCCTGTCAGTTTTTATTTTTCCACCCATCTCTTTATTTTCATAGAAGCCAAGAAACAGCTATACATACATCCTTATTGTTAACAATTATTTTTGGCCATTATTGAAAACTTTTTCAAGTCAATCTTTAGCAAATGCTACCTGTATCTACTAATTTTGGTGAACATTTTCTTAAATATATCAAGAGGATGAAAAAAGGAAGTGGAGAGGTGAGAGAAGCTGATTGTGAAATACATATTACAGTTAGAGATGAGGAAAAGGTTCTAGTGTTCTACTGCCTGATAAAGTCTCTGTAATTAATGAAACTTTTAAATATTCTTACTACCAAAAATTAATAAATTTTTTAAATGATGTGTTAATCAATTTGAATGGGGTTATTACACAATATACACATGAATCAAAACATCACATTCCATCCCCTGAAACATGCCCAATTATTATTATACATCAAAATGAATACTTTAAAACGATTTTAATAAAGTAGATACTCCCTTTTGTCCTTTAAGAATCAATCTGATTTTTGGAAATGAAAAAGTATCATACAGGTGAGTATGTTTGATTCACTTGAGTGAAAAAGAGATGTGACCACAAAAAATATGCAAGTTATTTTGACCTGATTCAGGGGAAATTAGTTAGGCATGTCCTAAGGAAGTATTCCCAAAGGAAATGTTGAGCCAAGAAGTTATTACTATACTATAAAATAAAGGATTTCAATGTTTATATTCAAGAATCAGTCTTAACTTAAAACAAAGATATTGATGTAAACACACTCATTAATTAAAAAGAATTTTCGAACTAATTTCCCCAAAATACTACACTTGCAAAGTGTATACCTGCCATGTATATAATAAATAGTTGGTTCCTGTTTTTTCTCATTTCAGAGATGAAAAAACTTTATATAGCTATATATGGTTGACAGAAATTGTGGGCCCTAAAGGAAACAACTTGAATTAAGAATCAGGATCTCATTTTAAAATCCTTGTTTTACTACATGCTGTTGTTTAAGCTGAAGAAAATAGTGATACTTTTGAGCTGACACATTTTTTGTTTTGCTGTACTTTAGTTTTTCATCTAACAAATGAGAAACTATGCTAGATAGCTCCAAATTCCTTGGCACTCTGAAACTTGCTTCTGAAAGGTTACTTTGTAGATGTCTAAATTTCCAAAAATATTAAAGCAATCCACTTCATTTGTTTGCAGGAAGGTCTCCTATTTGTATATAAATTCCAAGAACGTGATCACTTTCATAATGAGAAGTAGTGATAGTCTCATAACGATAGTCTCCTGTGTGCTGATTGTCCTAACTACCATAGGACAATGTTTCTGACAATGTCCTAACTACCATAGGACATCTGTTTCTCACAATTTTTTTTCTTTCTGACAATAGAGAGAAGCACAAATGTGTTTGAAAAGTGAGAAAGAAAAAAGGAAAAGTGGCAAGAAAGTGAACTTTTAAGGACGTTCCATTTTTCTCTTTTGCTTTAGCCAAAGACCCTGACAGGCTGCAGAATGTATACATCTCTGTAATCTCCCAGACTGAGTGTCAGAATGGCTATCCGGGTTACAGAATCAGCAATAAAATGATCTGCGTGGGCATCGTGCCAGGCAAGAGACAACCTTGCAAGGTGACATAGTCTCAATCCCTTAATTTTCCCATTTTCTTTCTTGTGTCTTTCCCCAGAGAGATAACCTTGTTTTCTTACTCCCGACAGGAAGTCTCTGCTGCCCCAGCGGTCTGCAATGGGGTACTTCACGGAGTTCTGTCTTTTGCGGACGGGTGCATTCTGAGAGCTGATGTTGGCATCTATACTAATATTTTTCACTACTTGCCCTGGATTAAAGCTACAATCCAGGACAACTGACCTCACATGGCCAGGATTCTGAACCATGTTACACAGCCTCTACAGATATCCATCCTCAGAATTAAAGGCACTCCTTGGAATTTGCCTTGTGCACCTTCTCCTTCTGGCAGACAGAGTCAGTGATTGGTCAGTGGCTCAGACACGGCAGTCCCTCCTCTCCTATAAATGAAAAACTCCAAACTTGTAGACAGTTGGCGTTATTAAGAAGGCATTGTATCCCTCTAACACATTGATAATTAACTCACTGTAGAAAGGGAAATCGCACAGACCTTTGGGGTACTAAAGTGAATTAGTGAACATATGCAGTGAATTAGAGAACATATGCTTTTGCGGTGTTCAACATACTTACTAGGGATAGGGAGTCTGACAAGAAGTGGGCTAAGGAGAAGGATAGAGCACTTAGTGTCTCCTTACCCACATTATTCTCTACTCCAGCCACAGAGAGATTCTAGCCAATCATTTTGCAGGATTCTGGGTGTCTACTTGATACATGAGAGGTTAGTATAAAAGTTACCTGGGAGCTTATGACAGAGTGGACAGTGAGGAAATTCAGGACCAATTTTCCTAACACATGCTTCCTTTTTATATTGTGCCGATGGCCTGGACGCTTCCTTCCTCCTTCTTTTCTTCTTCCCCTTTTCACCTCACCTCTGAAACTTGAGTTGGCACCAAAGACTTTTTTACGGAGAGTTTTACACAGAGAGTTCATCTGGCTAGTTGACTGAAGATTTAAAATGAAGAAAAACAGGATTTAGACAATTCAGTCTGTGGCCCACTAGAAGGAAAAGAAAACTCTTCAGAAATCCCAAGCACCAGTAGTAAATCTTGTCATTTCATAGGACGTAAAACCTCCCAACTAGATAAGCCTAGATTAGATTAGAAGCAAGACTTTGCATATGAAATATTAAATGTAATTATGAAAGCATCATATTCACAAATTGTGTTAACTGATTTTTGTTTTAGTTATTATGAGAGAAATGAGTTTTCCATTCATTTTGCTGAATAACACTTCAGCCTCTGAAGATGTCTCTCAGCCTTAGCTGGTGAAAAGATTTCAACAAGTCATGCTCCTGTCATGTAAAGCCAGCTGATCTGAGAGGCAAAACATAGAGAGGTCCCTGAATACCACGGACATGGGTCCCACCCATGGGCCTCACCGTAACCACCAAGAGGTGATTCCCTTGGCTGGAGAATTTTTTCATTCAGATAATCTGACCTTGGTGATTCTAGGACAGTGACAATGACAAGAAAAAGAATATCCAAATCCAGACTACCTCATTTTCACTGAGGACGAGAAGCTACTTTTCCATAGTGAAGGGACCTGTCACCACCTGGCAAGTGGGGTACCGAAGGTGCAGTGGGTTCAAGTTGGTTGTCAATAGCAGGTCTGTAAGGGTGGCAGTAGCCAGACTGGGCTTGCAAGAACTTATGGTGTTCAGCCACCACCACACTCCATTTGTTTCCGTTCTTCACTTTGTCTCTGAACCCCCTACAGCACTTGGAAACATGAAGAAGGGATTCAGAGCAGCCCAGCTTGTTCACTTGATAGTTAAAAATCTCCCGAAGAAAAAATGTGTCAGTGATAATTCTTAGAGGACAAAATGATTCTCCTGCTCTGAGTTAATCCTAAAAAATTCTGTGGCATTGTGTAACTATACCCAAAAGAGGCTTATTTCTGCCATCTTGTTTCTTCTTAGTGCCTACTAGAACAGAGCACTGCCCACTCTCTAGAAATATATTTTTTTTTGGAGACAGGATCTCGCTTTGTAGTCCAGGCTGGCCCTCACCTCACTATGTAGCCCAGGCAAGCCTGGAACTCAGCAATCCTCCTGCCTCTGCCTCCCGAGTGCTGGGATGACAGGCATGAGCCACCACGCCCAGCACTGTGGTATGGGGTATTGATTGCTGGTGGGCGTGAGTCTCCACGCCCAGCATTGTATGTGGTTACTGGGGATCGAACTCAGGACCTTGTGCTTGTGAGGTAGGCGTTGGAACCACTGAGCTAAATCTCTGGCCCTCAAGAAATTTATATAAATCTTATTGTTAGGAAAGAGTTGATTGGACTTTTGTCTCTTGAGTAAAAGTTCCACTCTCTTTCCATCAGGGAAGCCTTCAAATGAATTCTCCTTTATAGCAGTACACATTACTGGTACCAATATATCACACATTAGCATGTATAACCCAGATGCTCAACATCATTAACAATAAGGAAATACCATAATGAGTTATCACTTTGCACCTATTAAAATGACTTCTATCTTAATTACTTCCCCCTTGATGGGAGCAAATACTCAACCCCCACAAGTTAAAGGAAAAAAGGGGTGTTTTTAGCTCACCATTTGTAGAGATTTCAGTTCCTAGCTGGCTCCAGGGCAGGGTGATATGGCACAGGGGCATCACAGAGGAAAAATAATCTATTGCAGAATAGGCAGAAACCAGTGAAGCAGTGAACCTCCCTTCTCCCTTTATTCTATCCAGGGTACACCCACTATCCACACTCACTACTATGTTAAACCAATCAGTGGACTAGTTATCATACCCTTAATCCACAGTCACCCTCCATCCAACCACATCCAAGAAACTCCACCCATGAGCACATGGGGCTCTGAGGGAGAAATCCAGATACAAGCCTAACAGCTGACTAATACATATTCCTATGTTTTCATGAACTCTCCAACTGGTCTCCTTGTGTACCCTACATTTCCACTTTGCTTTTCGGGACAGGTTATGAGGTGAATGAGTCTGAAGTATGGCAGGTAGAAGGGTAAAGAAAACATATAGACACCGATAATGTTTCTGCAGTCCATTGTAATTTGCATTTCCTACCATGTAGGTGTATGTCCATGTTTATAAACAAGTGAGAGAAAGGGAGGCTAGTAAGTGTTGCAGGGGAAGGGGGAATTAAAAGCCAGATGAGCTTTAGGAAAGCAAAGCAAAACAAAATGACAGTAGGTCAAGAAACAGCTGAAGAGACTAACGTGCAGCTGATACCACATATCTTTGGTGAACTCGTTCTGTTAGCTGGGGTAGCGCCTTTGCAAGATCTGAGTTTCTGATCCCTCTGGTTTGTGGTCTAGCCTCACCTCACTCTGAGGAAGGAATCCTTGTGCTTGGGTAGTAAAAAGAACATTCCAGAAGGCATGACTGAAGGTCACAGGGAAGGCTGTCTTTTTCCACAGCGTTTTAAGAAAGATTCAGGACATGGAACCATGCACAAGCGCAGTCAGCCCCAGACTCAGTCCATCCAGTGTTATAGCCAAAGGATTCACAGTTCTGGAGATCATCTTGTAGGAAGGATAAGGTCAGACAGGGATGACAGAGACTAGAAAAGGGAGGGAAGATGAGAACAGGTTTGAATAACAACTCCCAACTAACAGGGTACAGTGTGGAGCACTGTGGGGTAATGGTGCCCCCTGCTGGATGAATTCCTCACTCACCTCAAGGACCAAACTAGCAGGTTCCTGCCCACATTTCACACTACTCCCCTTGCACCCCACTTGCTCTCCTCTCCTTCTCTCCCCCTCTCCCTCTGTCCCTCCATCCCTCCCTCCTGCCCCTTGCTCTGGATATAATTTAAAACTCCCCCGTTTGTCCCTCATCTTTCTGCCCCTCAATGGTGGTACTCAGGCTGCACAACCAATTCTGGCCCCTGGGCTTTTCAGTTGAAGGTCTGAGTTTCCGGGCCTCCACCAGATTCCAGACTCTACTTCTTTCCGAGGGTCTTTGTAAAGACTGCCTTGAAACCGGGGTGTGAGAAGTGGGCACGAGTGTGGCGGTGAGAATGGTGCTCCCATCACAAAATAAGTGTTTACTTTAGGGGCATGTGGAAGCAGGGTACACGTTCAGCAACGCAGCCTCCCCTTTCCTGAGCTCCCAGCATTTTCCCAGGTTTCTCTCCAGCCCACCCGTGAGGACTGTGACTGACACTAAACTGCAGCATGATTTTCATATATGCAAACTATGGAGAGAAAAGCTAAAGGCAATTGTTTTCTGTGTCCCTCTGCACCATAATAAAAGCTTCACAGTACTGCTCAGCCCTCACAGTAGACCTCTGAGAGGGGTGGAGTTGCTGTCTGCATGTTCCAGCCATTTTGATGAATCTGGCACAAAAGGAGACTGGCTTCCCTAAAGCTCACACGTAGTGGAGCCCAGGTGAGCGCTCCAGCCCTCCAGAACCTGGGTTTAAACTGCTGTGCTGTTCAGGCAGAAAAAAAGCAAACAGGAAACTGGTGGAGAGGGAGCTCCATGAGGTTAGACTAGGACAGGAGGGTCTGTCTGGGCAGGAAGCAGGCTGAGGTTGGCTGTGCCGGCCAAGGAGGAGGGGTGGGAACCAGGAGAGTCTGTGCTGTGGTTTTTATTCAAATGTCCTAGCTGGGTTTGTCGCTGTGTCTTTACTACAGGTGCAGAAGAGGGTCCTGCCTTGGGTCACATTGGCCACTTGCAGGCTCAGCTCCTTGTCGTTGACCCGCTCGGCCAGATAATCCACTCCAGGAAGGGAGATGGTCTTCTTGTCCCCAGGACTCCGCAGGGTGACCAGAAACTGCAGTTGCTGCTGGAGATCTTGCTGGTACCAGCTCATCCAAGGGTACTGAGAATTCTTCAGGATGCAATGGATAGTCCGTGGCCGTCCAGCCTGCACCAGGGCCCACCGGGGCTGTTGCTCCACCAGGTCAGCAGTGACGTCTGAAACACACAGGCCAGCCGAGGGGATGCTAGACACCCTGGTTGACGCCAGGAGTGAGTAACTGAGCTAAGTCCAAAGGAGGGGATGTGTGAGGCCCTGGGGTGGAAGGCTGCTGGGAGCAGAAGGGACCTTTCGCCGCGGGAGCTGCTGTGTCTGGCTGATTGGGCAAGGCTGGGGCGAGAGGGGCACCTGCTCTGGCTCTGGTGCTCCAGGGCCCTTCCCTCTGTCCCTCCCCACCCTGGAGTGCCTTCCCCTGCGCGCCACTGACCTCCACACAAGGTGGCCAGGACCATCCAGCCACAGAGAGCGGGAATGGGCCCCATTCCTCGGCCCCTCACTTCCCTCTCACAGGGCGTGGGACAGGCTGGCCCCGCGGGAGGGCAGGAACCCGGCCCGGAAGGCATCCGTCAGAGGCTGACAGTTCTCAGGAAACCAAGTTTCCTGTGTCGTCTTCTCCCTAAGCGCAAAGCCTGAACCACAGTCCTGCACCCCTTCCTGCTGTCTGAGCTCTGTGAACATGCTTGTCCCCAGCCCCCGACCACATTCGCAGTGTCTCTGTGAACAGACTCGACCCTGCACCTGGGAGCAGTAAGCTCTTGGTGTCCCTTTCAAATATATGTGAACCTTTTAAAAAGCTAAATAATCGTTGCTTTCCAGCTTTAGAATTTTGGAGTATACTTTTCCCAAGATCCTGAGCTTCCCTCCGCAGTGCAGTCCTCGGGAAGACAGCCTCCTGTGTCTGCTTCACCTCACTTAGGGGTCTGCCTTCCCTTAGGGAAGAGCCATTTTAGACAGACCACTTAATACCTGGCACCGAGGTGGAAGCTACCCTTTGTCATGAAGATAAGCTTTTATTTCTTTGGGGTAAAGCCAACTAGCAAACCCAGGTCACCCGACTGCCAAGTGCATCGGAGTGAACTACGCGTGACACAGGGTGACGGTGGTCCCTCTCTCTGGGGACTCATCACCTCGTCTTGGCAACATACATGGGACGGGGATGCTTGGCTTTAGTGAGGCGAGAAGCCCGTCTGTCTTTTCAGTCTCTAGTGGATTGAGATGGGTGTATATTACAATCTAGTTTATGGATGTGTATTGCATTCTAGTTTATTCATTATTAAAGCCACTTTTTCTTTTACTTCTTTGGAGACTTTTCATTATTTTAAATAACATTCAATTATAAAATATATTTACTAATTTACTAAATACATTGAGTATATCTTGCTGATTTAGAGTAAATCATTTTCATGTAACTGTACCATCTTTAGTTATATTTTCCAACTCCTCGTACTGTCAACCGCACAGAGCAACATTTTCCTTCACTTTCTTCATTTGTGAAATGAAGAAAATATTGAAAACTATTTCAAAAAGTGAATGGCTCAAAATATGAAAATGTTCATAGAAGAGAACATGGCACAGGGTAAGCACTCAATTAGAATTTGCTCCTGTTATTGCAATAGTGAATTTCCAAATCAACTGAACATGACAAAATCTGCAGTAACAGTTTAGTTACCTATCATGGAGCACTCAGCTGAGTTGAGAAAGGCAGATTCCCGTGGCTTTTTAGCACTGGTAAGGGACTTTTTTGTTATTGCTTAGAAACCAGTAATGTGAAAAATTAGAGTTGAATGTTCCCATACTATCATCTCTCCGACCTCAGCATTTTGCAGACAGCAGTATGGACAGACGAACTAGTTCAGGAACAGAACTTCACTATTTCAAGACCTGGGTCTGCTCTGTCTTCACAGAGTAGGAGTTTGCCCCTGATGGACACTGGAGAAGAGGAAAAGGGGAGCTGGACTGGGCCAGAACTCAGATCCGTCTCCCTGAGGGAGCCCCCGCAGAGGGACAGAGCAGCAGCGGGCACGCAGGGCGGAAGTGAGAATGCGGGGCACAGGTTCCCTGGTCTGCAGTGCCAGCCCCAGTCCTGAGGAAGGTCCCTGCTTCTCCCCTGAGGACAGTGTTCTGGTCAGCCAGACGCCCCGCTGGATAAGGGATCCTGGGCCCTTCTCCGCTTACAGTGCTCTGTCCAATCTCCTCGGTGCTTCCTCTTCGCCTAATCCTCAAGCAAGATTGGGATCAGAGTGTCTCCGGCAGCCCTGTTATCCCCCTGGCTGGCACTCCTGCCCCTCGAGGTCACCATGGCTCCTTGGCTCTGCACTGCCTCATCCTGGCTAGCTCCCCGTCCTGGACCCCAGGAAGCTCTGGCTTCCAGATGGCTGCCTGGATTTCACCTTTTCTGCAGGGCCAGAGTGGAGGGTTGTGGCTGCTGGTTGGACCCTGTTCCCTTTCTCTGTCTCCAGTTACTAAGCTCCCGTCGCGGCAGCAAACAGCCTCACCAGCTTCAGGTCTCCGCGGGTGAGTCACACCAGGCGTGTGCCGAGCACAGCTGTGGGCTAAGCAGCGCACTCTCGCTCTTCACTCCCTGGGAGCTGGATCCAGCAGTAGATGGCCTTGCGCGGCTGGGGAAGCCCTCAGAGCACCGACCTCTCCGTTGCAACACTGGCTCTTCCCTGCGAAGTCACTAAATGGCACCGCCCCCTCCACCAAGACGTGCGGAAGCATGCAGGGTCTGCTGACTGGCAGGCATTGGCGGCCTCCAGAAATCATGGCAAAGTGATCACAGGCAGGACTCCTGAGTTCTCCGTCACCTCTGCCACTGACACGGTGGGTGACCACACACGACTCATGTTACTCCCTGGGACTCCCATTTTCTTTTCTAAAAATAGAACAGGACTTTGTAGAAAATGAACTGGACCTAATGTTTCCACTCTGTTATTCTAATAATCTTTTCTTGAAGATGGATATGCTTACAAGTGAGATCAGACAAAGCCTCCTGGGAGAGTCACTAAAACAGGAAGTCTCTGAAACCAACCCATGGGAGGAAATGTCAAACACAAAGTATCCACAATACAGATTTGGGTCTGTTTCTTCCTTTCCTCCCTCTTTCCCCTCACTTCTTCTTCCTCCTCCCCAGGAGTGTTCCGGAAAACCAAAGCTACTCAAGGCTCTGCCATCTGGAAAGCTGATTATAGCTGTTTCACCTCTAGGTGTCCTTCCTGGAATTAGTAGCAAAGATTCCTGTGCAGATGGATATCAGCCTTCCTCCAACCCCTCCCAACAACTCCTTTTCTCATCACACTGGGGGCTTAAAGGCTGGGCCTACACGCAGTCCCACCCCTTCTGATTGTACTTGCATTTTACACTCAGACAAAATGGGAAACGCACATACAAACAAGTGAAGGGCATATGCCAGAGGCAGAATGTCCAGTAAGGATATTTTGGGTGCAGGGGATGAGATGGGAAGGGAAAGAGACACACAGAGGGAGGGGAAGAGAGACAGGGAAAAAACTGAAAAGCCCCGGACTCTTCAGGATCTCCAGGGGCAAGACACTGGCCTGGAGTTGGTGTGGGACGTCGGAGGGATGTACTTGTGATCATTTTCTGCTAGGACCCTGAACTCAAGTGAGACAAAGCTGCCCTGTGACCTCCGTACAGCCCCTATACAGCTCTCACTCCAGTTATGTAAGTGGCACCATTTTTAAATCCAGGGGATAATCAGATCAGAAGAGCCCTCACTTGTCCCTCCCCCCTGGCATGGCACCTGGCACAAGTAGAGGCACATATAAGTCCAGAGCTCTTGAGTGTCCATCAGCAAGGAAGATGCTCTGGGGTGCAGGAGCCATGGCCTGTATTCTTCTCTTAAAGTCCCTCCTGCTTCTGGCCCTTGCAGCCACCTCCCAAGCCCACCACCTTGGCTCCACATCTCACCTGCGTTATTCCAGGTTCCTAGATCCTTCCAATGTCATTTTTCTGCGCTGGGACTTTGACCTTAAGGCTGAGATCATTGTGTTTGAGCTCCAGGTTCGAACAGCTGGCTGGGTAGGTGTGGGCATCACGAATCGTTACACCACCGTGGGAGGTGATCTGGTCATTGGAGGAGTCCTGCCTGAGGGCAATGTCTACTTCTCGGTAAGTCTGAAGATGATTCCCTTCTAAGAATGAGACCTTACGCTGGGTAGAGTATTTCTTCATGTTCATAGGACATCCATCCATACTCTCCACAAATACCCAAGCACATCCCAGGAACTCCAGCAGAGTGCTGACCTCTCCATACAGAAATGGTCCAACAGGAGTTTGTGACCTGTCTTTCAGAAACCTCATATTTCCAACCTGCTAAGAGAATGGGATTTTTAGACTATACCACTGACTTGCTAACAGCACCCTAAATGCAGCTCACCGGGGAAAATTCAAAGCAGTTGGAGACACAGTCTCTATCCTCAGTTTCCTTTAAGGTTGATCACATTAACTACAACCTGACATCATTCAAAAACAGCAGCAGCAGAACCAGTATCAATAGCTTAAAATCATTTTAAACAATAATAAAAGCAGGCAATGTCCCAAATTTTTTTGTTTTTAGAGATCATATAGGATCACCATGAAGTGGATTATTATTTGCTGTTTGCTGGTGATGACATAATTCAACCACCTTTCTATCTCCCCCATTCTGAACTCCCAGTCACTAGCCCAAACTCCACTGAAATAGGGAAATGTCAGTTAATAGTATAAAGGAATGTATATTAAGAGCCACATTCAAATAAATGGCATAGACCATTTAGAAATTAGGTGAGTTTCCAAAGATTGGGGATGCAGGAACATCAGGACTGACAGAAGGTTTGAGATGGGAGAGGTACAAGCAGGTCAGGAGGTGGGATTCCGTCAGACGTGGCCCGTCTTCCCAGAGAATGCATTCTTGGTGCCATGTTCTGCCCTAGGAAGAAATCACATGATAAAGAAAATCTTGGTCTTGTCACTTTACCATCTTGAGGGATTTAAAGTTGTATGTTCTGTCCTCATACATGATCTCTTGTGCTCCTTATTCTTACTCATCCTCCACCGGGCCCCAGGATCAGCACCTTGTGGATGAAGATACTCTAGAGGAAGATGCGAGCCAGGACGCTGAGCTGCTGGGCCTAGCAGAAGATGCCACCTATACCACCATGCGCTTTTCCAGGCCCTTCCGCTCCTGCGATCCTCATGACCAGGACATCACGGTAAAATAAGGAGGGGAGAAAAGCACTTACTCCCAATGGTTTTCCTTCTGGCAAAGTAGTCACCCCCCAGTTACCCAGCTGGTCACAGCTCTGTCTCTCAGCCCTCTCAAGTGTCACCCAAATTGTGCCAACTCTTGAAAGCTACAAACCTTCCACAAAGTGACCCCTAGTGGTTCAGTGTCCACTCCAGCCTCCTGCTCCTGAAGGACCCTGCCTAATTGCATTCCACTTAAGGAGCTGGGATTTCAGTGTAGGCTCAACTCTCTTTTTACAATAAAGACACAGGCAGAGAGAGAGAGAGAGAGAGAGAGAGAGAGAGAGAGAGAGAGAGAGAGAGAGAGAGAGGAAAGAGAGTGAGAAAGCATAAGACTCACCAACATTACCAGCATACTAGTTTTGGAGGCCGGAATAGAACCAGACTAGCTCTGTCTCCAGTAAAAGAGTTTTCCTTTCCATTGTGTAGGGTCTTGGGTGCAGGTATGTGCAAAGTCCTACTCACAAGTGGTATCTCACTGCCCACTGCACCCCCAGAGTGATACAATGCGAGTCCTGACTGCCTATGGCCTGGATGACACACTGAAGCTGAGGCGGGAGCGGACTTTCATCAAGTCTATCTTCCTGCTACAAATATTCCACCCCAACGATCTGGAGTTCCCTGCAGACACCATGGTCCATGACTTGGAGATCACCGATGTAAGACCTCTCCACCCGCCCACCTGCCTCCAGCAGACCCCTCCTGTTGCACCAAGTTACTGTGACCTCTCTCACTCCCAGCGTGGCCCTAAAATGAAACCCCAAATTTCAGGGCACCTTCAAGCCTATCCCATTCAGCTTTTCTGCACCCTTCCCCAGTTCCTCATTCCAGAGGATGATACCACCTATGCCTGCACCTTCCTCCCTCTCCCCATCGTCAGTGAGAAGCATCACATCTTCAAGGTACATGAAGATGAAGCCGAGGGGGAGGCTGCCGAGGTGGGGAAGGCTCTCAAGCAGAATGGGGGCATGTCGGACTCTAAAGGGTGGTGCTCAGAAAACTGCTGAAAGGAAGCTTAGGGAAGTAGCCGGGGAATTGGAGGCCCGGTTGGAGTTTGGAAGGGGTGGGAGTTGTGTCATTTCTACAGCCCAGAGCTATAACTGCCAGCATTATTTTGTGCAAGCTCCACAATGCAGTAGGACGTTTTTGGACAGAGGTTGCTAGTTAATAAGTGAGCAAGGCCAAAGTCTGAGCCTCAGTGCGGCCGGCAGCACTGTGCTTTCCTCGCCCACAAGGAGCGAAATGAGAAGCGTGTGCAGCTGCAAACTGTCAGGAAAAGGGCAAACCCTGACTCCAGTGAACTCCAGCTTGGCCATTTCCCCTTACATCTGAGTAACTTCCGTTTTGTCCAAGTACATCAAAGTATGCTCATAAGTCCCAAAGGTGTAAGAGCCAAAATTTGTGAGGAAGAGAATCCAAGAAGTGAGGGCACATGCACAAGGTCGTGAAGTAGGCGACGTTCCTGTGTCAGACTGCTTGGGAGGTCCTTGCTAGATTTAGCACTGTTTAAATTGTTTTCAGGCAACATGTTTCAAGGAGAGGAGATGAAATAAGCATTACAAGGAGCTGGGCAAAATGGTAGCTCAGGGAAAAGGAACAGAGAAAAAAACAGAAGGGACAGAAATAGAGTGGGAAATGGCACGGTTTTCTTTGGGCAAAGGCTGGGGGAATGAGGAGGTGACACAGCACATCTTGACTCCACCCTGCCCTCCTTTTCGGTCCAGTTTGAGCCCAAGTTGCTAGACCACAACGAGACCCTGGTGCATCACATCCTGGTGTACGCCTGCGGCAATGCCAGCGCCCTCCCCGCCGGCATCAACGAGTGCTATGGGTTCGACCCTGCCTTCTCCCTGTGCTCACAGATTATCGTGGGCTGGGCTGTTGGGGGCCTTGTGAGTTCCATGTTAGGGGCCGGGGTGTGGCTGGGGTAAGCACGGCTAGGCAGTGGGGGTTGCTGCACTGACGGAAAACTGGGGGTAGGGAAGACCTGAGGTGAAAAGAAGCCAACCGGCACCGCAGTCCTGGGCCCCAGCCCTTCTGCCCTCTTCGCATCAGAGTTACCAGTTTCCAGATGAGGCGGGCATCTCTATCGGGACCCCCTTGGACCCTCAGTGGATCCGGCTGGAGGTTCACTACAGCAACTTCCACAACCTACCTGGTGAGCGCCCAGGGGACTCGCAGGAGGGCACCCAGTCAAGACGGCTGGCTCCTAGGTGCTGGGGCCACGCTGTAGGATTCAGGCAAATCCTGTTAGTTACACCCCCAGCCTAGACTTCCTGAGCCTCTTCTCTCTACAGTGTGACCTGCTGTCTGCCGCCTGAAGACACTGTCTGGGCTTTTCCTTATTGTTTTGTTTTGTCTGATTTGGTTTGTTTTTTTTTCCCTGCTAGGTGTGTATGACTCCTCAGGGATTCGACTGTACTACACAGCTCATCTGAGGAAGAACGATATAGGTGTCCTCCAGCTGGGCATCTTGACCTTCCCCATCCACTTCCTACCCCCGGGTGCTGAGTCCTTCATGTCCTATGGGCTGTGCAGGACAGAGAAGTTTGAAGAGGTGAAGCTGGGAGATACTTGTCCCCCGAGGCTCCTGTTCCCCGTCACAGTTCTGTCTGATCCCTAATTCTGCACAGCCCAAGCCCAGCGCTGGAGAGTGATTATGGCTTGGTGCTCAGGAAAATGACTCTCGCGTGATTCATGCAAGAGAGGAAAGGATTCACAGCTTTGGGGCAGGGAGCGCTGTAGGCAGAAGGGTCAGGACGCTTCGCTAAGAAAGATTAAATTTAAGTCATTTGGAGGATAACGGATGTGTCCTGAGACATAGTGTTAAGTGAGATAAATCAGATATAGAAGGTTAAATATCATTTCTCTTAAATGAGAAACCTAAAATATAAATTTAAAGCAAAAAATAAAATACAGATGATAGAAAACAAGAAGGTAGATTTTGTGGAGATGGGAAGGGATTGGGGGAGGAAAGGAGGGAGATGAAAAGGTAGAGAAAGAAAGGGGAATTAAAAATGATTAGGATACCATACATATGTGCCAGTTCTCCAAGACGAATTCAGTTATGATGCATCAACACACTAATAAAATGTGCATTAAAAATTAAGGAAATTATTGCCAGTCATAGGCAGAAGAGGAAGATGTTAGATATGGAGAGTAAAATCAACCTTGGGTAAAGATCAGAGTTCTTAACAAGTTAGTTGTGCCTTCTCTGTTCCAGATGAATGGGGCCCCAGTGCCTGACATGAAGGTGATAGGCTACCTGCTCCACACCCACCTGGCCGGGCGGGCTCTAAAGACAGTGCAATACAGGTAGGAAGGAAGGACTTTGATTCAAAAGTTTCACTTATGTTTATGACAACAGTTCTTTGTTCTTCAGTACAAGGTTATACCTATTTGAGATTGAGAAGCTGTAACTATCCCTGGCCTAGAGATGATTAGAACAAGGCTGAGGAAGAAGATTTGCATAAATCCCACCTTTTCTGTTTATGTTTATCGACAATCTGTGCTCACAGCCTGACTTTAGACACTGGGTATTTATCGATACTCCCTGTCCCTTCTTAATCTTCTCAATTCTGTCTTCTCTTCCTCTAGAAATGGAAGACAGCTCCGAACAATCTGTAAAGATGATGCCTATGACTTCAGTCTGCAAGAGACTCGAGATTTACCTCATCAAGTGGAGATCAAGCCGGTGAGAACCCCAGGCTGAAGCTGGAGAACCACAGGATCAAAATTCATCTCTGTCAGCCTTATCAGAGCCTCTGCCACTCACTCTCAGCTCTCATGTTTCACCCTGAACAGGGAGATGAGTTGCTGATAGAATGTAACTACCAGACACTCGATCGGGACTCTGTGACTTTTGTAAGTGTCTCTTCCCACCATGAACTCAAAGACTTTAGCCGCAAAAGGCAGCTCCAGCTGGGCTGTGGCCATCCTAACTGAAGCCCTTTACTCCGTATCATAATTCCTTCACACAGGATGCTCCCATGCATTCAAGATGGATACTGGGACTCCCACCATTCTCTGTCGATGGCCCACTAATGCCATGAGAGAAATGGTATAGCAACCAAGAGCGTGAACTCTGGGTCCTCACTGCCTGGGTTCAAATACCAACACTATCATTCAGTAGCTCTCTATATTTTGGCAAGTCATTCTATCTCTCTGTGCCCAGTTTCCTAATTTTTAAAGAATTACTACTACCACCCATCTCATAGGATTGTTTAAGAGTTACTTAACACAAGGAGAACATCTACTTAGGGATTATCATCAGGGTGAGGAACTCCACCAACTTGGGACATCATGAAAGGCTCGGTGTTTGTGGGATTCAAAAGGCTGTAGAACAGCCTTTCGAAGAAAGGGTGGTTCCTCCTCCTTAGACGTCCCAGACAGCAGGGTCTAACTCTGGAGCACCAAGTACTTGTCAGGTAAATAAAATAAATAAACAAATGCGTTGAAATTTTTCATATGCAATCTAAGAATTTGCTTAATAAGAAGGGACTCATCAGCAGACTATTAGGAGTGAACAACAGTTGCTTCATAAGCAGACTGACAAATGTATGGAGGTCATACTGCAATCAGGACAAAACTCTGAATGGTACTAGTTGGTAGTCAGAATCTAACTTAAACCAGGGCAGTGCAGTAGAAAATCAGCAGACAAGGAAACTATGTAGATTATTCTTGGAAATAATAACAATAATTGTCCAGAGACTGAAAATAGAAGAGGAGAAAGAAAGAGGTGGGGAGGGAACTGGGAGCTCCCTCTAGGTGAATGGGGAAGAGAAAGATTGTTTCTAATAGCATGGTCTCCCCAGCTGTCTTCCCTCTGCCTTCTTCTCTCTCTGTGTGCCTCTGTGTCTCTACGTTTCCATTGTGTCATCCTCTCCAGGGAGGTACCAGCACCGTTAATGAGATGTGCCTTGTCTTCCTTTTCTACTATCCCCGAAATAACATCTCCAGCTGCCTGGGGTATCCTGACATCACCCATGTGGTCCAGGAGCTGGGGGAAGAGGCCGCAGAGTGAGTCATTCTGGAATATAAAAATCTATAAAATCTACCCACATGAGGAGAGGGACCGAAGGAGGTGTGAGGAAGAAGGAGAAAGAGATTTAGGCTGGTGACCCACGAGTCCTTATCAGGGGGTCTGATCATTCCTATCCTCCTCACCTCTGTATCTGCTGGCGTCAGACTTTCCAACTCTGAGACAGACAGGAGTTTGCAGGAAGTTTTCCAGCAAGATTATTCAGGAATCAAACAAGAAATGATTCCTGCAAGTTAGATGAACTTTGGACAAACTCTTACTCATGTGATCTTATTGACACAAAGGTTACCTTCAAGTCATGAATATTAATTACATGAGTGTGAGGCTCCACTCTGAGACTCTTATGAGCACTCTGAAACTTATTTCTAAAGGAAAAATATGCATCTGCACAACACCTCATTTTACCTACAATTTTAGGAAAATTGCAAAATCCTTGAAGTCATTCTGTCAATTTTCTTAGGCCTCATACCCGTAAATTAATAACCACATTAGTAAACATGTTTCTGAAATTTTCCTCTCTGGTGATATTTGTTCTGTCAAACTCGTAATTGTTTAATGACTTAGTAGACATTCCTTTTAGTTTGTGCTGATGTGATGCACACAGTAACAAAAAATGAGGGAGCGTCCCATATATTTTGTCAAAGTTCCAGGAAACCCTAAACCACTAAACTACTACCTGTCCCCTGCTCTGACCCTACTACCACAGAAGTCCCATGGAGAACCTGATGGTCATGAACAATGTTGACTGGACTCCAGAGAACATTAAGACGGCTGAGAAAGCCTGCAAGGAGGCCCGACAGACAGTGATGCTCAAGACCATCAATGTGCGTGTTCCTTGAGACACCTCTTTCTCGGGCTGGGGGAGGGCAGTAGGATGGTACTGAGCAAAGCAGCAAAAATAAGGGGAGTGAAGACAAATGACAACCTAGGAATTCAGAGTTGGAGAAGGTGGGGCCGAAGAGGCAGAAAGACAGGTTGTTGCTGCCCTGGGTTGTGGGTGAGGTTTAGGCTGTGAACTCCGTAAGCTTGGAGATAATGGAGTCAGCCTTCAAGGAAGGGAGATGGGGTAAGAGGCTTCTATGTCTACCGGTTTCTCCCTTCTCCTGCAGGAGTTGATAGAAAATACAACAGGCTGGGTTCCTGACATCATCCCTACACCTCGAGGGCCCTGTTTGGAGTCTTCTGGAGGCAAAGTGGAGCCCCAGGACCAGACCCCTGCAGGCTTCCGGGCTGCACCAGTGGCTCTCTCTGGCTCCAGCACCGTGACCCTCAGGCGCCTCACCCTGGCTGGCCTCTTGCTCCTGCAGGGAACCCTCCCATGGCTCCTCGCTAGGCTGCAGACTGAAGGCTGATTCTGCCTTGTCTTACCACATACCAAAGCCCTCCCTCTTCAGCCCTCCCCATCATCAAATACAGAGACAGCCTCTCACTTTGGCCCCGATCTGTGCCCCTTCCCATGACCTAAGCCATGACACTCAAGACCTGGATGCTACACACATTTCCTGAAGCCTGGTCTCTGCCATTCTACGTAACTCATCCTTAAACCTTTAGAACCACTGTGGACCACATGTTCTCTGAGGAGGTCTGGTTCCTAAACTGGAGATAATCCACTTTTTGAAAAATCTGGGGCCTAGCTTCTTCGAGAGGATGTCATGAGTGGGAGGGGGAACCCTGCAGGCCTTCAGCCCTTGCACTGCCCTGGTAGATATGAGTGTATCCTCTCGGTGAGGTGTCAGTAGAAACTATAAGGGGAGTGGACAGAGGTGACTTTGGTAGTGGGAGGGCCTCTGTGTTTAAAAGATGACGCTCCAGACACCATTAAATAGAATTTAACTTGCTTCCTGTCCCTGTGTCTTTCCATTGAGTTTTTGCTCTAGGAAAGACAGCGGAATGATCTCTCAATTTGCTCAGTTTAATGAATCCAAGAGACCAAGAAATTTAAATGCAAATATTCCCCAATGCCACCTTGAATGTGCTGTGTCCTCTAGAGGGCACTTTGGCTCTGGATAGACCATGGTGCTCTGTGGCATCTTCCCTTAGGGACCAGGAAGGTCTCAGCCAAGCTCACATCACTGCTGGAGGCCTGGGTGCAGGTCTCAAGCCCAGCTGTTTCCAACTATGGAATTGGTGTGGGGCATCAGGGACACAGAAAATAGAGTCTTTGTTGTCATTCTCCCTGGAAAATTCAGAGTGCTACATTCCGCTCACATTCTGCTCCTCAGTCTGTTTTGCATCTTAGTGATCAGAACCACTCAGACTCAAAGTGTGAGCGGAGGAGCTTGTCATCCCACAACCCAGGAGACTTCTCAAGGTTCGTGGTCCTGAAACACTTGGCCCAGCTAGGGTGTCTGTGTGCACCACTGGTCTCCCTTTTGGGCACCAGAGAGCGACAGTCAGGGGTTTCTCTTAGGTAAGAAATCTAAAGCATCTGCCAGCTATCTGGAAAACAAAAAGTACTTCTGTGACATAGGGAAACACACACATAAAAATGAGATCTGGACAGAAATTAAACAACTAGTATACATTACTTCTCCCCACTTGCTTTGTCTGATTAAGGAGAAAGTCTGGTGCTTTATTCCAACCTATACAACTCCAGGGCTTCCCAGGCACATTTTTTAGCCTCTTAGGTAAAGAGTACCTTCCAGCTGATGATAGATGCTAGCCTTGGTCTATACTGCAGCCATACCCTCCAGATTTCTCAGACTACCCCAGTCCTGTGGCCAGAACCTAATACCCCTATCTCTCAGGTCCTGGCCTAACACGGTTCCCAAACACCACTCTCCTCCCCTCACTTTTATGCTACTTTCGTTTTTTTCCCCACTCCATCTGTTGATTTCAGCATTTAAGTATCATATACATATTTACTAAGCAACACCTGTATGCTTGACATTAGGTCCAAAAGAGATGCTACTAAAATGAACAAGAAATGGGTTAGTTAGAAATGGGTCATGAGCCATTTAGCAGCCATTTTCCCCTTATGCTTCCACTGTCCACCTCAAACTGAAGGCCTTAGGTTTAATCTCTAGTATCACAAAAAGAAAAAGGAACTACAAGGTGGATGGAAATATACAGTGAGTATTTAAACCTTTAGAAAAATTTATTACAATAGAATTTTTGACACTAACCCCTACATACACCATGCTCCCATTTACTTGGAATCCCTTTATCCCATCATTCCTGTCACTTTCTGGAACAGGTCTGAAGATCGCCTCTCATGAGTGTCTTTAAGAGGTGTAATAAAAAAAACTATAATGAATGCTGCCACCAAGTGCTGTCCAACAAGAAAGCAAGCTTGTGAAAGCAGCACAGTGTCTTATTAACTGCATTGTTAAATAGATCTGTCACTGAGTTATATTTGACTTTTCCTCAAAGTCAAAATGAAAAGTAAATATTTGGAATTGATTCAAGATACTGAGTCTCAATAGCACAACTAGAGACCTCCATGAAAAAGCACTTCCAGAATGGCTTCTGAAGGTGGCAAGAACACTGGGGAGAGTGTGTTAGAGGTAAAGGAAACACTTTGAGGGAGATTCATGACAATATGCCTTTTACTGTAATTTTTTAAAAATTTAAGTTGTCACCATATATTTCAATAACATCTTGAATGTTTATATCAGCCTATGGAGAGTGATACATTCCTATAGTAAAAATGCTGCATTTATATTATATTTTATATGTGTGTGTGTCTGTGTATGTGTGTGTGTAAGGACAGAGTAATTAAAAGAACACCATCGGTAAAATGTTTTAGAACATTCTCATAGAGGGTATAAACCTGAATGAGATGACCTTAACATCTTTTCCAATTTATATGCTCTGCAGTTTCTTGACCATTTAAAATCAGAAAGTTTTACAGACACCAACTCAACCAAGTAACCAAATTAATATCGGTAGCAATGGACCAATGGGCCTCATGTGGCCTCTAACAATACATAGGGGGATGAAGCTGTCCAGAATCAAATATTTTGTTATAGCAACAGAAAACAGTGTAATAGAGTATGTGTGTAATTGTCTGGCTCTCCCATGTTAATATATAATCTGGTCCAATGACTTTAGTACTGTCTATATGTTAACAAACATAGCAGGCAGCTTGAACTTCACACTCGGTCAGTCCTCTTTTCCCCTGAGCTCCGTGAGGGTGATGCAGGCGGATATGGCACATACAGTGGGTTTATGTCATGGCTGAGGTAACCAGAGTTTAGAAAACTCCAGTTTTCTAAAAGGTTTCCTATGGCTGGAGATGTAACTCAGTAGCAGTACATGAGGTTAGCATGCCTAACGCTCTGGGCTTGATACACAACACCAATACGGAGGAAAGGGCCTTATAAAAATCTTGGTGTGGAAGGCGACATCGTGATTTAATGCAGCATGGTTTACTATTCATATTCTGACAAAACCTAAGCGAGGAAAATACAACCACGTGCTGAGAAGTAGGCAACAACAGCATCCTAGGCACATTTCTGTGCTAGACACAGTCGGTTTTGGAAGGACCGTGTGGAACACAGTGACCCACTGCCAGAATGGGAGATGAGCAAGACTGTTTGGACCATGGTGCTCACAGGAATCGGGATCCCACCAAGTATCAGTGCCTGGGAGGCGGGCAGGAGGGAACACTGACACATTCAAGTGCATGTCACAAACCAAAGAAAACTACACTGGCAGAAATATGATGTTTGTCATATGAAATAGTCTGCCTACTCACACTACACCCACGCACTGGCAGTACTGATGAACTCTATTTACATTTCAAAGACATTCTTTTGTTATTTGTTCTTACATTTTGTTCTGAGACAAAGCTCCTTAGAAGGCAACATACAATTAGCAGAAAACCTAAAAAAGTAAAGAAAGAAAAATCACTGAGAAATATCAAAATTGCAATAAGCACATCCATTAAATATTTGTAAAGTGAGGAAAGATGGGAATGATGTAATTTAGCAGTGAAACATTTTGTTGCAGCTTAGAAAAGCTCATTTTATCCCCAAAGCACAAAGCTCATTTTATCCCCAAAGCACAATTTGAGACACATTGGAAAGACTTCTGAAGTTTTCCCTCTACTAAACTTCAGCTTGGAAACAACTGCTTTCTGTGGCCTTACGTTATAAGGTAAGAGCACCCAGCTGCTCAATCTCAGAAGATCCAAGGGGAAGGAGGAGAAAAACACGAGAATATTCAGAGAATAATGATAATGATGATGACAATCACTCTTTACAGAGCACTATACGGACTAAAAAGGCATTTCCATCCATATTATTATACTTCAGATGTTCACCATTGTTAGGTGAGGAAACCAAGGTATGCACTGAAATCCAGAGAGTCCCTGCAGGAGATGCTCTTAGACCTTGCTTATGGAGTCTGTCATATGTATTAGAGTTTCACATAAATACAAGAAGCACCTAAATGCAAGATGAGACAAGGTATATGGCTAAAATTCCAGCACTCTGGGCTCAGTCTGGGCAATATACTTAGCAAGACCTTATCCCAATGTTATTCTTAAATTCACTGGGGAGACAGCTCAGGGCAAAGACCCTGGTTCGATTCCCAGTCCCCCCCAAAAAGAAAAAAAAAGACAGTGCAGTAAGCCAACAAAAGACACTGCCATTAGCACTCCTTTAAACATTCCCTCATCTTCAAACACATAACCCACCCTTCTGAAGAAGTTCTAGAAGTCTTCCTCAGGACATCCCAGGCCAAGTCATCTCGCCCACACAGCTACAGGGCAGGTATTTGAACACTGAGAGTCTAACTGCTGCCCTGGCTTGGGATCCACCACTGTGAAGACACTGGTCCTCACCACCTTCAGAATTCTCCAGGCAAGATCTTGGCCCCACTCTCTGTGGTTACATGGCTTCCATACTTAGGAGTGTGGGATCCCTAGGAACTTCAATGACAAGACCCTTGTAGTTATTTTTCCTTATTTTTTAAGTTTTAATTGTATTGCCATCCTGAGGGTTGAATTTAGGACCTCATGCATGCTGGCCAAGTTCTCTACCACTAAGCTAAACCCATAGCTTCAGGTCAACTTTACCCATACTCTGCATCCCACCATGTCCCCTAGGGGCTCAAGAGTTTCTGCAATGCCACAAGTGTCCAAAACTGGGGTAAAATATACACTTGGTCTTACATCAGCATTTGTGATGTCAGTGAGAAGAATACTCCTGTGGGCCTCCAGTAAATGTACAAGTGAAGGAGTTTATGACCTAGTCTTTCAAATTCTGAGTTTGGTTCTAAGTTGGAAGGTCAAGTTAGGAGCCATGGATTTACTAACACAAGTTCCGTCAGCTTTGCTAGATGACTAGCTTGTGAGCCAATTCCATGAGGCAGATATGCTATAGCTTACTAATGCATCGGTGTTGTTCATGACGAGTGCCATAAAACAGTCCAGACAGTGGGATGTGAGGTGTCACGTTAGAGAGCTGGGGTGATGTGCGTGCTAAAGTTGGTGGAGGTTCAAGTGGAACACGGTAGAGTTGTTGGATTTTTATACAATAGGGAAATTCAGAGTGTACTTGACCAGGATCCGAGAGTTGAAAAAAAGGATAGTATTGCCTTAAAATGGGGGTTCTCAAACTCTCTGGTCTCAGGACTCTTTTACATTTAAAATAACTGATAATATTATTAGAAATTAAAAATTGAGTCATTTGTAAAATATTTATTTTTGTTTATTCATTAAAATAATATACTGTATATTTGCATAAATATTTTTGTGAAAATAACAATATTTTCCAAAGCAAAGGTAAAAATGGGATTATTTTACATTTTTGAAACTGTTTATATCTTGCATGAGAGAAGAAAGCCAGATTTCTGTACACTTTGTCCCACCATGCACCATAGGGTCTCTGGAAAGTGTCACCATATACTAATGAAAGAATGGTAGTGGATAGTCTAATAACAACTCAGCATTTTGAAAATAGATTTGGTTTTTCTATATCCAGTAACACCCGACAGAATCATTTTCCATACATTGAGAATATCAGTCTAGTGTTAAACCTGCAATAGAAAACAGCTGGCTAGATTTGGTAGTGATCAAGAAAGAGTCTACTGGGGCCGGAGGGTTAGCTCAGTGGTTCCGGCACCTGCCTTGCAAGCACAAGGTCCTGAGTTCGATCCCCGGTGACCACATACAATGTTGGGCATGGAGACTCACGCCCACCAACAATCAATACCACATACCATATTGCTGGGTGTGGTGGCTCACACCTGTAGTCCCAGCACTCCGGAGGCAGAGACAGGAGGATTGCTGAGTTCGAGGCTTGCCTGGGCTACATAGTGAGCTCAGAGCCAGCCTGAACTACAAAGCGAGACCTTGTCTCAAAAAAAAAAAAAAAGAAAGAAAGAAAGAAAGAAAGAAAGAAAGAGTCTACTGATGGTGATCTGGGTGATCTTAGGAATTAATACATCAAAAAATAAATGAATTTGAATATAAAAGACCAAGTACATGAGGAAGGCCTTTACACACTGAAGTCCAGCAGTAAAGTAATGATGGAAAAGCTGGTAGATGAAAGAAACAAATAAGATTAACTTTGATTATAAGGCAGAAACTGACTTCCCCATGTCTCCATGGACTTATCACTGGATGATCTCTGGTTCATAGAAGAGGGAGAGGTAGGCATTGGTGGCAACAGTAAGGATCTAAAGCTCTTTTATAATTAAGATTAATGTCAGTGTTCTGGAAATGTTTTAGTATCTACAAATAGAAGTACAGGGTGAGCATTCATAATCAGAAAATCTGAAGTCTAAAACTTACTGAGCACTGATGTAGTGCCACAAGTAAAAAATTTCACACAATGAAACTATTTTCATTCATAATTTAAAATATTGTATGAAATTACCTTCAGGCTATATGTATAAGGTTTACATGCAATGTAACTAAATCTCATATTTATACTTGGGTTCTATCTGCAAGATGTCACATATTCTAATATTATTTTAAAATTCCAAAATCTAAAACATTTCTGGTCCCACAATTTCAGATAAGGAATGGATGCTCAACTTGAACATATTAAATCTCTTATAAGATTACCAGTACTACCTAAGAATGTATGGTTACATGGTTCAGTAATTTATGTTTTTAATATTTATAATTGTATCTTTATTTTTTGATAAAAGATAACAATATTTTAATTATTTCAGGGCCTGAACTTAAGATATATACAAATTCTAAAACAATAGCATTTTCATTATCTAGAGCAAAGCTACAAACTTTTCAGAAGCAATACTTTTAGTATGTGAAAAGGCAAATTATCTTATAGTTTCAGTTTTTGGAAAAGTTTATAGAAAATAAAAAATACTATTTCTAGCATCAGTAGTTAAATAATGTGTGATATTAGTAACTTGTTAGAGTTTATTTAGTTCTAGAATTATATTATTCTCAGATATTGTATTATGTCTTGTAGCTTAAGAAAAAAGTTATTTGAATAACTACGTCTACAGCAATAGTGTTTGCAGCCTCATACAGATTTTTCTCAGATACCAAAGTTATACATGAAGTTTTTATCAAGGAGACATATATCTACATCCACAGTAGTAGCTGCAATTGTTGTAGCCATGGTATCACTGATGCCTGGTTTCAGATTGTGAGTGGGAATTAGTGTTGTGTAGTTCAAGGGTGATGTTGTAGTAGTAGTAGCATTGTTTTCATCTATTATCATGGAAGATTTTGTATCCAAGGTGTCAAATTAGTGGCATTTGCATTAGTATAGGTAGTAAAATTAGTAAGTGTATCAGCAGTAGATATATTATTTGTAGTAGTGTTTAGAACAGAAGTAATAGTATGGGTAGGAGAGGTAGGAGGAGTTCATACTCAGTAGTCATGACAGTGACAGTATTACTTGTACTGATAGAATGAGGATTTGAAGAAAGGAAAGTAGTCACCACAGGAACAATATTACCATTCTGGCAGCACTTATACCTGTAGAAAAAAATCAATCATCAAAGAAAGAGATTATTAATGTTAGGAGTCAGAGAACTTGTCAAAAGAACAGTCATTATTATAATAGCCTACTAGTACTGTCACCACCCAACATAGTCTGGAAGAAGAATTTGTAGTAGAAATATCATTGGTAGAGTTAGCCACATCAGAACTTGTAAGAGTATTTCTTATAATAGTAGTGCACATAGCATCAGTATTTTCAAAGAAAGCTGAGAGGAACAGTAGTACTATTGCTCACAGGAGTGTGGAAGGGAGAAGTATCGGGGGCTGCAGCACTAGTGGTGGCATCTGTAGTATTTGTTGGGAAAAGGATGGTGCTGAGAGGACCAGTAGTGCTAGTGCTCACAGGAGTGGGGAAGGGAGAAGTATATCACAAATGTAGTAGCAGGAGTGCCCACAGTAGTAGTCATACTGGGAAAATTAGCGGTAATAGAATCAGCATCAGTACTTGTATGAGAAGTAATTGTAATGGGAAGTGTATTCCTAAAGCTGGTGTCATCAGTACCTGTACAAGAAGAATTGGTTATCAGAAAAGCTTTAGTATTAATGCTAGCATATACAGGGGAAGAATTTATTTTATTATGAATAATAATATTATTCATAATAATATTAGTAGTATTTGATAAAGAAGTAACAGTACTAACATGAAGAGTAGTGCTAGAATTAGCAGAAGAAATACTTGTGAATGAAAGAGTACCAAGTGTAGATATAGACCCAATCAAAATAGTAGTACTGTTAGATCCAGCAGCACTAGGAAAGAAAGTTGTGGCTATGGTAGGAAGAGCAACATGGCCATTAGCAGTAATAGTACTTGTGGAAAAAGGACTGGTTAAATCAGCATCAAGTAGTACTAGTAGTGAATAGCAGTCACTGGGAAGGGAATGGCTCTGATGAGAGTGGAGCTAGTTTCTTAAGTATCAGTACTTGTATAGAAAGGAATAGTTGTGTCCAGACAAGTAATACTGTTGTGACATTAAGAATACTTAGGGAAGGAGTGATGTTGATAGTAAGAGCAGCACTAGTGCTAGTCAGACTAGCACTTGCAGAGGAACAAGTAGTTTATCAATAGTAGTAGTTCTAGTGGTAAGATAAGCAGAACTTGATGAGAAGGTCATCATGGCTATATGAAGAATAACACTAGGATTGGAACTAATAACACTTATATGGAAAGGGGAGATTGTATCAGGAACAGTCATGCTAGTGGAGACACCAAAATTACTGGTGTGGAAAAGAATAGTGTTGATAAGAAGGGTGAACTAGTGTTCACAGAAGGGAAAGGAGTATCAGGATGGTGGTTCTACTAGTGGTACTTTTATGGAAAGGAATTGTGCTGATAGAAAGAATGGCACTGGTGATCAAGTAATAGGAACAGGGGTAATATCCCGGTCAGTAGTACTAGTGATGACGTCAGTAGTATTCATTAAGAAAGGAATAGTGCTAACAAGAGTAGTAGCACTAGTGTTTCTAGGGTTAAGGAAAGGAGCAGTACCAGAGGCAGTGGTATTATTGACAACTTCACTAATATCTGTTGGGAAAGAAGTGGTACTGAGAGGAACAGTAGTATGAGTGCTCACAGTAATAGGGAAAGAAGTAATATCTAGGGCATTAATACTAGATGTAGCACTGGTAATATTTTTTAAGAAAGGAATGGTGCTGAGAGGAACAGTAGCAGTAGTACTCACAATAGCGGGGAAAGGAGAAACATCAAGGGCAGCAGTACTAGTGGTGCCATTTGTAGCATTTGTTGGGGAAGGAATGGTGCTGAGAGGACCAGTAGGGCCAGTGCTCACAGGAGTGGGGAAAACAGAAGTATCAGGGGCTGCAGTACTCGTGGTGCCACTTGTAGCATTTGTTTGGAAAAGGATGGTACTGACAGGAACAGTGGTACTGGTGCTCTCAGGAGTGGAGAAGGGAGAAGCATCAGGGGCTGCAGTACTCGTGGTACCATTTGTAGCATTTGTTGGGAAAAGGATGGTGCTGAGAGGAACAGTAGTACTGGTGCTCACAGGAGTGGAGAAGGGAGAAGTATCAGGGACTGCAGTACTCGTGGTGCCATTTGTAGCATTTGTTGGGAAAAGGATGGTGCTGAGAGAAACAGTAGTACTGGTGCTCACAGGAGTGGAGAAGGGAGAAGTATCAGGGGCAGCAGTACTCATGGTGCCATTTGTAGCATTTGTGGGGAAAAAGATGGTGCTGAGAGGAACAGTAGTACTAGTGCTCACAGGAGTGGGGAAGGGAGAAGTATCAGGGGCAGCAGTACTTGTGGTGCCATTTGTAGCATTTGTTTGGAAAAGGATGGTGCTGAGAGGAACAGTAGTACTAGGGCTCACAGGAGTGGGGAAGGGAGAAGTATCAGGGACTGCAGTACTCGTGGTACCATTTGTAGCATTTGTGGGGAAAAGGATGGTGCTGAGAGGAACAGTAGTACTAGGGCTCACAGGAGTGGAGAAGGGAGAAGTATCAGGGGCAGCAGTACTCGTGGTACCATTTGTAGCATTTGTGGGGAAAAGGATGGTGCTGAGAGGAACAGTAGTACTGGTGCTCACAGGAGTG
>PVIC010013583.1:0-37868 GCA_004025085.1 Thryonomys swinderianus
GAGGGAGGGAGGGAGGGAGGGAGGGAGGAAATAGGGGAGAGTTGGTCACTTTTGTCTATCTCAGTATGAGCTACATCAGAAAACTGCCCAACTAAGCCTATCCTAAATTGGCCACCTACTGATTGGTGAACTAAAAAAGTACTCTTCATTTTAACCCACTATGTATTTCTAATATTTTTTTCAATGTTGTTTTCATGGAAAAAATTGTGCTGTTCTCTGATTTCTCCAGGGAAATAGGAGTCCAAGATTTTTAAAGCTTTCTAACATTCAAATACTCTATGAGGTTGTTTTTATGTAGTTTTTCATTTAATCTGCAAAATACCCTTGGAAGGTAGGCATGCATTTTGTTGTTCTACAGGTGATGAAACTGAAAGTCAGAGAAGTGAAGCAAGTCCCTTAAGGTCAGCAGCAGAGCTGCTCCTCACTGGGGCTCTCAGTCTCCCCACATGTGATTAATTGCCTCACACTCAGTCACCAGTCACGGCCTTTCTGTAGATGTCATCTTGACCCTCAGTGGTGTCCTACTTGTTGATCTTGGATCATAGACCTTTTTTCCCTTGTTCTGCTGGAGAATGATATATTTACTGGCGTACTGGTTTGACTCTCAAAAATTGCCAATTGTTAATTTCCTCATATTTATTCACTATAAATAAAATGCAGAAACAAGAGTTGCTTTTCAAAGACCTTAGAATCTAGCATTAGCTCAGATCGGGGCCCCACTCTCCACTCTGCATTCCTGATCGCAATATTTAAGTTGCACTCCACTCACAGCCAACAGTTATTTTTAAGTTGCAGTTTTATCCAACAAGCATTTTTCACAATTTGGCTGAGAAGATCTGGACTTCATCTCTAGAACTGTCCCTCAGCTCCACCCTCTTGGGGAATTTCTTTTCTTTTTTATTGAATTCTTTATCGGTACATTTTATATACAGCTCACAATCATGCACAACACTGGAGAATTTGTACCAGTATATGACACAAGTTAATTCTCATTTTTACCTACATCCCTACCCACCCACCCTCTACATACATGCTCTTTTATTTTCTTTTGGAAGGGAATTTATTTTCTATACAAGAGTCGTGTGTTTTCTTTTGATAAACTCACCACATTATGTGGCTTCTACAACCTTGATCATATTTCCCTAAGGAAGGTCTATCTGGCCCTTATCTGCCCAGAGAAGTGAGGGTGGCATTGTTTGCTGTCAGTTAAGAAGCCAAATCATCACAGAGACCAGCTCCTCATTCCAGCCATACCCCTGTTTTATCTGGGTATCTCAAATCCAAATCCTCCTCTTTCCTCCGACTCCAGCCCACTACCTTCACCTCCATGAAGGCTTCCCTAACTCTGGGCCCATGGTAGCATCTCTCTTTCATGAATAGCTAGAGAACCTAAAACACTTCATTGTGTAACTATTTATTTAGCACATACTTGCTGAGTGTATACCTGTGCCATGGTCTACCCTGAGAGAGCTTACAATCTACCACAGACAATGAAAGCATCAACAAGTGAGATCGATTCAGGTGATGATAAGTTGTTTTTAAAATAAGGGCATAGAATGAATAGGAAGATAGTGAGGCTACTTCAGAGCAATCAGTGAAGAGATCTCTAAGGTGGCATTTTTCTGCAACTATTCCAATCTTCCCTGTAAGGGAGAGTGACCTAGTGAAGGATATGGCAAATACAAAGGTCCTGTGGCAGAAACTAGCCTGGTAGAAGCAGAAGTTAGTGTGTCTGGGGAAGAAATAAGAGGGTGGTGGTGCACGACAGGGTTGAAGAGGAAGGCAGACATGCCAGAGGAAGAAGTATGGGTTACACTTGGAATGGTTTTAAACCTGGGAGTAAAATCTTATTAACATTTATTTAAAATCTCTTTGCTGTGTGGAGACAGGATTCACTGAGAGATGGAAAAAGGATGATGGGTACTATTCTCAAAAATAATAGATTTGGGGGCCAGAGATTTAGTTCAGTGGTTCCAGCACCTGCCTTGCAAGTGCAAGGTCCTGAGTTTGATCCCGGTAACCACATACAATGCTGGGCATGGTGAGTCATGCCCACCAGCAATCAATACCACATACCACAGTGCCGGACGTGGTGGCTCACACCTGTAATCCCAGCACTTGGGAGGCAGAGGCAGGAGGATTGCTGAGTTCCAGGCTTGCCTGAGCTACATAGTGAGCTCAGGGCCAGCCTGAACTACAAAGTGAGACCCTGTCTCAAAAAAAAAAAAATTGGATAAAAACAGAAGAAAGTTGATCATAATTTTCCCAGCCCTTCTCTGCATATAGGAATCATTCATATACATATAAGTCTGTATATTTTTAAATTTCATCAGAGCCATGTGTTTTATTCTCTTATTTACAAATGTAAATGATACTAGAATCTGTGGTAAATATTTTGCCAGTTAACTTTGCTTAATATTATAGCCATGTATTTAAGTTGGATATCTGGCTAGGCAGGGTGGTGGATACCTATAATCCCAGCATTAGAAAGGCTGAAGCAGGAGGACTGCCACAAGTTCGAGGCCAGCATGGGCTAACTAGTGAGACTCTGTCTCAAAAAAATAAAATAAAATAATAAGTAGTAAATTAAGTATCTGATGTATCCTTTCCTCTTTAGCTAGAAGCAAAACTTGAAATGCAACTTTGAAGTTCTTGGGTCTAAGTTTACATCTCAATCTGCCCCCTAGTAATTCCCCCCACACCAACCTTCTTCTAGACTGATCTCTATGAAAAAAATGCCCATGACATGGACACCACTGGGAAGCAGCTTCTATTTATATATGGATGGTTACCTGAGAAAAGGCACCTCTCTCTGTCTTGTGTAAGCCATTCTGGTCTGAGCTCTGTACATTGCCATCCCTCATAAACCTAATGAATATAATTAGCTACTTGAACATTGCTCAGACATGCCTCTCCCTTCTCCACTCTTGTGAAACAGTCAGCGACATATGGTGGGCAGTTTCCGAGGCTCTGCCAGACACCATTCTGAGACTTTCACACATTTACAAGGCAGCAGGTGACACCTGGACAGACTCCAGGCATTTCCAATGCATTCTCTGCCACTGCTTCCTCACTTGCTGTCAGATCTCACATCTCACTAGCATAGCTCATTATTCAAGGTGGCTAAACTCCTGCAGGTGAAGTGAGGATAGCTTGACCCTTCTCTGTGAAGTATCACCCTTCCTGTAAGCTTAAACATGTTGCTAATGGATAAGATGATCTACCATGCACTCTGCTTCTTATAGATTTCCTAGCTTTATTTAACCAGTCTTCTCACTGCCCCTGCTAGTTGGCAAGGCCAAGGAAATACAAACCAAATGAATTCACTCATGAACTTGCATTTTCCTCTAAGTCCCCTTAGGGCTAAGGACTATTTGATTCTTTAGTGTAAGATTTTTAGAAGCAGAATTTTAGAGTCAGAAAGGGTCTACAGATCATTCAGTTGTTTGGCAAGGAAAATATGCACAGCAGAAAGTCTAATTTATTTCCCATGATCACAGACCTCTGTATTTTCAGTCTTATATAGATCATCTCCCCTCATCCACAAGCAACATGTCCAGATCCTCTTGCAGATGTCGTAAACTCTAGATAGTATCAAATCCTACACATACTGTTTTCCTGTACTTACACTTCAACAATAAAGCTTAATTTATAAATGAGGCATATTAAGAGATAAACAACAACTAATAATAAAATAGAACAGTTATGACAATTCACAGTAATAAGGATTATATAAACGTGGCCTCTCTCTCTCTCTCTCTCTCTCTCTCTCTCTCTCCATCTCCCTGTCTCAAGTATACTGTACTGCCTCTTTTTTTCTTGTGGTAATGTAAGATAATACTTAATGAAAGCACTTTAAACTTTCCCTTAGCATATCTGAATTGCCAGCATCACTACTCTTGCACTTTGGGACCACTGATAAGTAAAATAAGGGCCACTTGAATGTAAACACTGTGCCTTTGACACTTGGTATGATAAGCAAGATGGCTACTGAGTGACTAATGGGCCAGGTGCATATATGACGTGAATACACTGGAGAAAGGGATGATTCACACCCCAGGCAGTTGGAACAGGACAAAATGGAAGGAGCATGTTACTCAGAATGGCATGCAATTTAAAAGTTATGAATTATTTATTTCTGGGCTATTCCATTTGCTATGTGCAGACTGCAGTCAATCTTGGATAACTGAGATGTTGGGAAATGGAACTGTGAATAAAAGGAGACCATTTTTGCATGAAGCAACACTGTATGGGAGATATCCTAGTAGGTTTTATATACACATTAACTTTATTTCTTCCCCAAATTTTAGAACAGATGTTGATATCACCATATTACACATGAGAAACCTAAAGCTGAAGTAATTTACCCAGAATTTATAAAGCTTTAGCTGGCACCACAGATTCTATTAGTCTTTACAAATATTCCCTTTCTTCTCCTTATACTGAAGTATATCTACACTACAGACGTTGGACTTGGCTATTCAACTTGTGGTAGCAGCAGAACATGGGTAAACACAGAACAGGCTGCACCCAAGCCAAACCTTCTAATACAGTTGTGTGAAGCAGCTTAGTTTCTTCAGCCCTCTGCCATGGGCAGTCTGGCCAAATAACTATTGCTCCATTAACCTGGGTTCTGCACTAACACTACTATTGCCTGAGAAAGGCTGACTGACCTCCTGCACCACCAAGTAATATGAAAAAGGAAGAAAGTTGTGCTTGTAAGCTTTGAAATTTGGAACTATTTCTTATACAGCTTATTTCTTATACTATTTCTTATGACCTAATGGCAGATAGTGAATACAGATGGCCAAGATCGGACACTATACATGGACTTAACTGCTGCCAAAGTTGACGCTCTTTTTTTCCACTGTACAATCCTATCTGTCCGCTCCAGTGGATAGAATGGTATCGCTTAAGTCAGAAGATACTGACTTCAAACTTTCCTTCTCCATCACCAAAGATAGCCTCTTTTTACTATTTTCCTGAGGCACAGAAGCCTTCCTCCCAGAGCTTATTAAACATTGACATGTCTTATCTCTTAAGGAAAAAGAAACACCATCAAGTGTAAACCCTTTTAACTTCCCTACTATGCTTCTAGGTTGACTTGGACCATTGCCTATTCTTCCTGCTTACCTTCAAAACTGTAAAAAAAGCTGACTTATTTTTCTCCCAAAGCTGACCTTTCAACTCTTTTCATCTTTCTTCAAATTCTGACCCCAGCCACCTTTCTTGCATTTGTCTCCCTTTCTGATTCTTTTCTGTCAATCCACAATGTCTCCTTTTTCTAAAAAAAGGAGGAAAAAAAAATATCTTCTCTGGTCTTCTCTTCTTCTGATACATTTTAATTCCCCACCATCCTTTTACAACAAAACCCTCTATTAATTTTGCTCTTCAAGATCTCTGTTTCCTTATCCACTCATCAGTGTCCAGATTCTGTCCATTTGGCTCCAGTGAACTTCTTTCTCATGGATCATCTAAGACTTCCTAAGATTAAAGCCTTTTGTTAGTCTTTGGTCAATGTGTGGAGCTTAAACACACAATAACGGCTCCCAACTATATGTAGCATTTGCTTATGCAATATAATCATTTGCTCTTGATCTAAAACTCAAATTTAATTGGATATCTTATATTTTTACTTATTAAATCTGACAACTTTAGCCAACTTGCCCTCCTTCCAACTTGGTCTCAATTGCAATGCCTTCTTCCTTGAAATCTTCTGTGGCCTCAGAACACAATTATATTTTTCTTCCTACCTCCGTGACCACTCTTAAATGTTATTTTGTTTTCATTTGAGCCATAAATGTTGCTTTCCACAGTTATGTTTCAGCCAGCTTCTCTCACTCTGTGAGAACTAATCCATTCTTAAGTTCCCATTTTCCTTAGGGCTGACTCCCAGATCTTCATTGCCAATTTTATCTTGCTTCTGGATCCTTAAGTTGGCATGCCTGACACTTCCTCTTGGTTGTTCCATGACTATCTGAACCTCAACATACCTTAAATCACTAGCTCCTTCTTAAACACACATCATTTGTTGTCTTTCTCAACTGAGAGCCCAGAAATCACAGATTTCAGTGATTCCCACCCTGTCCTTTAGGTGTCTAACTTCATGTCTATATTCTGCTCCCTCCTCTCTACACCATCTACACTCTCCTCATTCAAGTCACCATCCCTGCTTACCTGCATAGGTATAGTGACTTATTCCTACCCTCAGGTCTTGACACCCTCCTGGTCATACTGTGATGATCTAAGTTCCAATCCATCCACTGTTCTACTTAATGAATGTGATTGGTTTGTTGTTGTTAATAGGACAATGCCAAACTCCTAATATAATATGCAAGGCTCTTAAAATCTGGTATCAATTTATTCAACTTTACTTTTGGATATATCTATTCATAAATCATATTATTATACTCACAAAGAATTATATCTGCAATGAATTATATCACAGTGAATATATCAACAATGCATGATTTATTATTCCTCAACCATAAAATATATTTCACTATTCAACTCATATATTTTCCTTTGCAAATATTGCAAAAAAGTTGTCATACCCATCGCCCCAATAATTTTACCCATACACTTTGTTTCCCTGAGAAAGGTTACATATACTCTTCAAGGAAATAGCTGTAGGGCTGGAGATTTAGCTCAGTGGTTCCAGCACCTGCCTCGTAAGCGCAAGGCCCTGAGTTTGATCCCAGTAACCACATACAGTGCTGGGCGTGATGACTCACGCCCATTAGCAATCAATACCACATACCACAGTGCCAGGTGTGATGGCTCATGCCTATAATCCCAGCACTCGGGAGGCAGAGGCAGGAGGATTGCTGAGTTCGAGGCTTGCCTACGCTACATAGTGACCTCAGGGCCAGGCTGAACTACAAGACCCTCTCTCAAAAAAAAAAAATAGCTGTAATGTTGTCACTTCTGTAAAAGATCTTCTTAGTATCTCTTTTCCCTAAATAGTGTAGCAAGTAATAGTTTCTACCTCAAATTGGTAAGTTTTGCGAGACATGTGCAGATGAATTAATGATTATTAACTGACATATAAAAGAGAATCTAGTGCTACTATAGACTTAGTACTTAAGATAATGAATCAAAGGGTACAAATTTGCACTTAGGAAGAATAAGTCTAGAGAATAATGTATAGCATGAAGATTATAGTTAATAAGGGAGAAGGAAAAGAAAAAAGAGAACAAAAGGGAAAATGCAAAAAAGCATTTGTAAATAAGGAAGGGAAGAAGGATTGAAAGGGAGGAAGTAGACTGGAGAAACAAAAAAGAATCAAGATATAGCACACAGGTACAAATTTCCTATGATGGATGTGATCATCATGTATATCTAAAATTTGCCAACAAAATTAACAAAAAAAGGAAATTGTAATCAAATAATTGAGAAATAACTTGAATTTCTACCCAAAAAGACACAGTTCATAATACTGTGGACTGAGAAAATGCTAAAATAATAACTTTCAGGTATTCTTACCACATGCATAAGAAGGTAATTATGAAAGGTGACAGCTATGTTTGTTTGATGTAGTAGTCACTTCACAATGAAACCATATATAGAATATATACAATAAAAATTATACATTCAATGTATACAATACAAAGCAAATGTTTAAAAAAATATATCACTGAATGTCAATTATGAGGGTAGTTTGGCCCTGTCATCTGTCATTCTACATTGCTAGGCTGAATTAACTAATCTAACTGGCCAGGTGTCCTTATCACCTCTGGTAGCTTTTTGTGCACCTCCCCTGAAGTTCCCAAAGAGCTTGGTCAAAGAAAGCAATCACCCCAGGCATACAACAGTACTTCATGGTGACACACAGCCTTCATTCGTGGGCCAATATCTTATTCAATTAGCAATAGGCTCCTAAAATGCTAAAACAGATTGCTAAGTCACATCCAGATTAATTTTTTGAAAGGGTGACATGGCAGATTAGTCGCAGCTGTAATGTACCTGTAAAAATGAGTAGCACTCCTAATTTTGCCACCTCATCAAGGCATTTCAATAGCTAGAACTTATTCTGTAATTGTCAAATAAGCTTCCAGGGATAATTTGCAATGTGCCTAAAGTCCTAGTGGTATTTACAGTTCCTTTAAATGGACTTTGTTTTTTAAAATGAGAGTCTGTAGCTCTGATGAAGAATATTTAATTAGAATGTTTAATTTGAAAAAACCAACAAATACTTTTAAGCAGCCAATATTGAGCAAAGAAGCATGAAATATGGTCTCTGTCTTCGTGGAAATCACGATCTGGAGAGAAGATGAACCACAAAGTCATCAAAAGGCTTTTTAATTATGAAAGTTAAAATAATAATACAAATAAATATGCACAGGATATCACCATTGCTGCCTGACTAACTGCCAAATGAGCACTTTGAATTAGGGTGATGGACAGAGAATGAAGATGTTTGTTATAGCCTTGATCATTCCTGTCCTGGAAGAAAAATGACTGTGAGCTTGGGTCCTTGTGAGGAAATGGACTATGTGAAATGCACACAGATTTGTGAGATATGAGCACATTGTCTCTGAGGAGCACTAAGACAATAAGGAGGTTTTTATTTATGCAGATTACTGTTTCCTGATAGTAAAGACTGACTTACTCTTTTTACTAAAAAGATCCTCACTGTTTAGTCTTCACTGAAATGCACTTCTCTTTATTTTCACACAGTCATCCACATGGGGTTCCCCATTTCATACTCCAGGGATAACCTTGTGTTGTAGTATCGAGGAAAAGGCAAGTGCATTCCTGGCCACCATTCAGCATAAACATATGCCTCAGATGAAGTAACCAGTCTCAGATCATGTTAAATGCAGAATTTTGCTTCCCAAACCAGGAAGAAGTATTCATGCTTTGCTACAAAGTTTGAACTTGCAAAGCTGCACCTGCTGCACTAACTTTGGCAGCACGTGGTGCCTAGAAATGAAAGCAACCCCAAAAGGAGAGGATTTCTGAGTCCAGAGACAGGGTCCTAGTAACACCTTTGGTCCTGAATCCAGCAGTGCATGAAGCAGATCCAACCCCAGGATTTTTCCTTATGTAGAACATGAAGTTCTTTTTCTTGCTTAATCCAATGTGGCTTGGGTTGCTGTCATTTATAACAAAATTAAGTGGCTTCTGTTACCTATAAAGGTCCTCAGCATTAAAATCTTAACCCTCATTTCAATGTAACATCTCGAATATTACATCAAAAGTAATTTATAGATAAGATCTCCCACCACACTTCCAAAGTTTATTTATCAATTGACTCAGGTCCCACCCCAACTTTCTGGAGTAGAACGAGTATTACTGATCCTAGGTGAGAGAAGCATTGTCTTTAACTCAAGGAAGCTGAGTTACTGATGCTCTCAATGATGATCCCCAAATTAAAAACCCAAATCCCTTGACCAGATTTTTTTGTTTGTTTTGTTTTGTTTTTTAAATCCCCAGCCCAAAATCCCTTGACTAGAATCCAGGTTTTTTTTTTTTTTAACCAAATCTTGTCCCAAACTTTGCCCTACATTTCACTTTTGCACCTGCCAGTTTTGTACCATCATCCCCAGAACTGGGATTCTTAGTTTTATTTTGATAGAATAAAAATATCTTCCTTATTGGAACTCCCTATAGAGATTTGTGCAAGACCAATAACTTTTTTTGATTAGTGATTCTCTATCCAGAAAACTGTTCGTTAAGGAATGAAAATTGCAAATCTATCCAATGGAGCATAACTTGTGTTGGTGATGGTGGAGCAAATGAAATGAGGAGGAAGCGGAGCAGGATGACAATAATGATGACAACCACGACATTACATCAGTATGAAGAATACTCCAGGTCAACAGCAGACCCACAGGAACCCAGGTGTGGAGATTGGCCATGTTTGCAACTAGCAGTAGCCACCACTGACAGCTGCTTACCCTTAGCATCTCAGCCCTATGGCAATCACACCTTGTGCTAAATCAAGATGTTCTCATGTTGAGTGATAGACTATAGCATCACAGGAAATCAGACCCTAGGTACTGGAAGCCACTGGAGCCTGGCACATAGGCGAGTTACTTGGCAGTACAACATTCCCCTTGGGGAACACAGTGGAAATGAAATAAATGAACTTGACACTGTCTCCCATAGCCCAGTATAAAATTGTTTCCCATAAATAATCATTGCAAGGTAGTAGGAGAACTCTCTCCTCCGAAGAAGGGGTCCTCTATGAGTGGTTTAGAATATTCTAGTGGATCTCAGCATCTTCCCAAGTAGATCTTAAATGTTAAGATTTATCAACACCTCATCCTCATGACTGACATCAAGAGCTGACTCAGAGCTAAGCCAATAATAACCACCAAGTATGCCGCTCTTGCCTTTCCTTCTCCACACTTCAATAAGTCTCCCGTAGGGAGCTTCATTCTGAGCTTCTTTGGAATATTAATGCAGGTACTTAACTCTTTCCACTCACATACTCAGAAATACCCTCCACACCTATATCCATCCCTAATCTTCATGAAGTACTATTCACAGAGAGCCTGATATTTGTAGTTTATAAAGGCAACTCTAAGATTTCTTTTGAGACAGGGTCTCGCTTTGTAGTTCAGGCTGGCCCTGAGCTCACAATGTAGCTCAGGCAAGCTTTAAATTCAGTAATCCTCCTGCCTCTGCCTCCTGAGTGCTGGGATTACAGGCATGAGCTACCATGCCTGGCTACGCTAATATTTTTAAATCAATTTACCACGATCAACTTGAAATTTGCTGTGAATTTCATTCATTCATTTTTTAGCACAAATTTAAATGTTGCAAAGTACCATGTATAAATTTAAGAGTTTAAACTCTGCAGACTCATCATCACACCACAGTAGCTCACCCATGACTTGGCACATAGTATCCTTCAAGGAAATGAGTGCTAAAATCTGTGTTCATTCTAAAATTCTATGAGATCTTGATTCCAATTCTTGATTAGAAGACATACATTTCAAAAAAGTAAAAGAAAAAGCAAGAGTTTCATGAAACATTCAACAATAATGATCACTCAAGAGGTAAGGATTCAAAGTGTTAGAAATGATAAAAAGAGGGAGAGACCTTGCAGGTATAGGAAAGGATTTGTGAAAGAGATGAAATTTGCAGGGACCCAGAAGCAAAGGACAGGCACAGAGGTGATGAAACTAAAAGTTATTCAAATGGAATAAAATAACTGGAATAACTTTGAAAGTTACTCAAATGGAACTGAAGGTTTCAGCTTTCAGGAGCTCCAATGGGACAGAACTTTCTGGACAGGAAGAATAAAAGCACAAAACAGACTAACTCGATGACCTTGTAAGCCTCTGTCCTAGTAGGAAGAATAGATGATGCACAAAATAAGTAAGTAAAATATAGAGAGTGTTGGATGCTGCCAAGTGTAATGGAGAAAAAGTGAACCAAGGAGCAGAGATGATATTACTGGAAGTGGTGACTTTAGGCAGTCTGTAAAGGTCTGACCACGAACATGATATTTGAGTGAAGACTTGAGGGTAGGAAGGGAGTGGGAATCACAGGTGACAAGTACTGACAGCAGATGAAAGAGTAAGTGCAAAGATTCTACAGTGAAATATGTCTTGTGCACATGAGGAGCAGCTGAGACCCATTGGCTGGGAAGGAAGAGATGGAGAGGCCAGTAAAAGAGAAATTCAAGTAGGAAATAAGCGAAAAATTAGAGCAACTTCATGGGCTACTGTGTGAACCTTGAGAATCAGGTTTACTCATATGACATTTGTGCCTTTTTACATGCTCACTGAAGCTCAGAGGTGGCGTGGCTTGCCCAAAATTATGCAGACAATAGGCAACAAGGTCAGGGTTCAGACAGCCTATGTGGCCCCTTCTACTTCACCTGACCTCACTCTCCCTGCTACGAGCCCCCTGCCCTGCAGTCCTCCTCTGCATCAAGCTTTCTCCTGCTCAGTGACATCACATTACTGTGCCCTCTGACTGGAATACTCCTTCCCTACTCTTGGTCTATTGCATGCATCTATTGGGCCTGTGTTCAAATGACTGACTTCAGAGAGATCTTTCCCAACCCTCCAGAATAATTTGCCTTAGCTCCCCTATACCTTCTCCTGTGGGGCCCTAGTGCTAACCTCCCACTGTAATCGAATAGAGTATGTATTTACATGATAGCTGAAGTTCTTCCCCTCTAACCCCACTCCATATCTCTACCAGCACCTAGCTCAATACCTGGTGTACAGAAAGCACTCAAGCAGTCACTAAATAAACGAGACCAAAAGAACGAAGAAGTCAAAGCAGGAAGAACCTATGAGGGTTGCTAGGTATCCGCAGGGAAGAGGAAACCAGTGGCTGTTGCAAAAGAGATGTGAAGTTATCAGCTTCCTGCTCAGTTTTGGAATGAGACACCAGCCTGTCTCTGGCTGCACCACAAACTAAAATATTCATCATGTGATTCACCCTTCTCTCCTCCCCAGCAGCCTCTGGAATGAATGTTATTTGAAGTAATTGCCCAAGCACTTAGAAAATGTACAGTTTATTTTTAAATATGATTAGGACCTAACTCTTGCTTTTCGGAAAATCATGTATGCTCCTCAGAGATAGAAAATACAATCACTGCACTCTTCCAGCCAACTTTTTAATCTTATCTTCCCAATTTGCTAAGTTGGTTTAGGGAAAAGTATACCCATCCCCATTTCATAGATAGAAAAACTGAGACAAAGGGAAGATTAAATTTACTACTGAGGGTCAAAAAGTTAGTTGAAGGTAGAGAAGAGGCTAACCGTTTGAAATTATAGGCACTGCCTTCACCTACTAATCTCCTTCTCCAAGAAAATAAAGCAAACATTCCAACTGAAATAAGAGTCAGAGAAAAAGAGAGCCACAGCCTTCTTGATTTGGTGTTTTATGTAGCAACAGAGCAACTGATCGTTCTAACTAGGCCACAGGAAGCCTGTTTCTCTTTAAGAACCCATTAGCAAGCTGGCAAAAACTCATCCCATTTCCATGTAAATAAATAAGGATAGATTTTCCCACCTCAGCCTCCCAGGGCTGAACCAAAATCTTCTCCCTTTGCACATTTTTGATAACCTGCTCATTCTGGAATACTTCACAATTAAAGATAGTGTACTCTGGGAGTCAATAATTCATCACAAAGGGGTGGGGAGATAATTAACATTCTCTGGCTAGCTTTGCCCAGGAAACAGCTTAGTGCGCACAAGGATATCTTGGGGGCTCTATGCTTGATGAGGGTAGAATAAAGAGGATGCTGATTGGCCCAAAAGCTGGCTGAGTTACAGTCAGATCTCTAGTAAGCCAAAAGAAGCCCACCAACCCAATGCAGCTCTGGGGCTGGAGAGGGGTGAGGAAGTGCGACCTCAAGGCCATTCCTTCTTGAGCTTCTAGTCATATGTCACACTGTCGCTTTTCCTGCTTTCCAAACTCCAACTCTTTCTCTGATCCTCTTTACCACATGTAACTCCAATGGCCCTCCTTAGTGTGCCTTTCTGTAAAACAGGAAAGACAAAACAGCAAGCAAGGCTACACAGGGTTGAATCATCCTCACCATCATCTTTAGCAACAGCAGTCTTTATGGATCATTTGTGAAGGGCCAGTTTTTGTGATGTGCTAGTTGTACTGCACTCGCATTATTAGGGCTGACATCTCTTTGAGGTCCGCAACTCCTCAGATCTCAAAGTTAGAAATACAGTTTTTAAAATTTCATGTCACGTGGTGCAAAATAAACTAATGAACCCCTCAACCCTAGGGTGATGGTATGGGCAGCTGGAATGGGCATGTGTGTATTTATACATAATAGCCCTGAGTGGGTTCTGGGATCTACCTAACCTTTATGGTTGATGTCATGGGAGAAATGGTTTCTCTGTCTATTCACCAAGATCAAGACAGGGTTCGGCATGTCTGTGCCCTCTGGATACCCGTCCCTTGGGACTTCTGTTGGCAGCAGAATGTCATTTGTGTGGATCATTCTCCCAGTATGGCAATTCCTATATTTTATGTTGTTTTTATTTTTGAGATAGAAATTTTCTCAGCTGTGTCTCTGGCTGTGTGTTATTCCATCAGCCATCATTCTAATATCATTGTGCCCTCCAAAGTTTTTTTTCTTATCTAAGTAGTAAAAAATATAGTCACAATTTACTATCACAAGTCAGAAAAGAACAGTCATAAAATGTCTAAGGATCTTAACCAGCATGTGAAAAGTCATTCTCTACTTCCAACCCCAGAAGCATATCTTAATGTCCCTTCATCCCCATCCATCTTTGCTTCCTTCTCTTCAAACCTAATGGCCCCTCCAAACCAGGACTAATCCTGACCCCAGCAGTTCATTTCAGTGATTTTTTTTCAGTACCAGGGATCAAACTCAGGATCTTGAACTTGCCATGCAGGCATGGTACCACCAAGCCACACCCCCGGCCTCAGCAGTTCACTGTGGACTCTGCTCCAACACATACTCCTCAGGTACCTGACCTAACCCATAAACTCTCCCTCAGTCCTTCAACCTCAACCATTCCAAAACTCTCTGGATGATTCCTTCAAAACACAGTCTCTCTCCTTCTCTCCCCACTCCCTCTCCCTCTCCTCTGTCTCTCTTTTGCTCTCTGTCTCAATTACTCCCTTAAACCTTCATCTTTTCCCAGCTAATAGCCTCTCTCTTTTTCCCTATGAACAACAATAATCTAAGATCTAAGTGCTTTCACTTCTGCACTTCCCACTCTAGTCTACAATTCAAGCTGGTTCTACTCCTACTCTGAAATTGCTCAAAGCTGGGCATGGTGGCACATACTGGAAATTCCAACACTCAGGAGGCTGAGGTAGAAGGATTGCCACAAGTTCCAGGCTAGCCTGAGCTAATAGTGAGTTCAATCTAGCCTAGACTCCATAGCAAGACCCTGACTCACACAAGAAAGAAATTGCACTCAATAATATACCAGTAGATTGTTAGTGGTCAAAACCAATAGACCTATTGAGTCTCTTGACTGAACCACTCTGTGACAATGAACAGTGAGGACTTCTGACACTCCAGCTGTAGGTTTCCCAGCATCAGACTTCCTAATGTGCTTTTGTTTCTCTAGGTCCTTCTTGTTTTCCTTCAAGATTAAGTACCCTGAATTGAAACTTTTCTAGGCTGTGTCTCTTCTTACTCAACAGAATCTCCCAAGGTACTCAGAGCCTTCATTCAGCCCATATACCAGCCACTCTCGTCCCTGAATCTCCAGCCTAGATGTTTTTGTTTGTTTGTTTGTTTGTTTGAGACAGGGTCTCGCTTTGTAGTCCAGGCTGGTCCTGAGCTCACTATGTAGCCCAGGCAAGCCTCGAACTCAGCAATCCTCCTGTTTCTGCCTCCCGAGTGCTGGGATTACAGGCGTGAGCCACCACGCCTGGCACTGTAGTATGTGGTATTGATTGCTGGTGGGCATGAGTCTCCACGCCCAACATTGTATGTGGTTACCGGGATCAAACTCAGGACCTTGCACTTGCGATGCAGGCGCTGGAACCACTGAGCTAACCCTCCGGCCCTCCGGCCCTCCAGCCTAGATGTTTGCTTCTTGGCTCCTGTACACCCTTGCCTGGGTTTTCTACAAGCCTCCTGTACAACTTTCTTACTGCTGGTGAACAAATCTCCACAAGCCCATTCACTTAAAGCAATACAAAAAAAGAAAAAAAGAGAAGTGTGAAATCACCTCCACTGGGCTAAAATCACGTCAGCAGAGCTGCCTCCTCTCTGGAGGTTTCAGAGGGGAATCCATGTCCTTATTTTCCCCCACCTTTCCGTACTCCTGTGTCACTCCAACCTCAGCTTCGGTTGCCACATCTCCTTGTCTGATTCTGCCCTTCCTGCCTCCCTTTTACATTGGCCATTGCGATTTCATTGGCTTCAGTCAGATAATCCAGAGAAATCTCCTCCATTCTGAAATTTATTCATGTCTGCAAAGCAGACATTTGTTGTGAAAAGTAACATATTCCTGAGAACCAGGATATGAACATCTTTGGTCAGCCATTAATCCTCATATCACATCCCTCACAGATTTTGTCCACACCTAAAGTTATCTCTATTTTGGTGACAGTTTACCACCCATCCCATTGGGCCAGCCAGAAGCAAGCCATCGCCTTTGCCCTTTGTCCTTCATCCCTATATCTGGTCAATGAGCAAATACTATCCATTTTCAGTATCTATCAAGTAAACTCACATCTTCCTCTCTCTCTACCTTGATTTAAGCCACCATTATTTCTAGTCTGGATTATTACCTCATGCTCTTCCCTGCTAATCTCTTCCCTCACCTTGACTCTTCTCATCCATTCTAAATGAAGGATGTCAATCTTCTTAAAACTCTTGAAGTTCCCTCACAACCTCACCATCACCAGGTTAAAATCCAGGCTCCTTAAGATATTGTGATAGAATAAGAATATGTACTTGGGGGCCGGAGGGTTAGCTCAGTGGTTCCGGCGCCTGCTGTGCAAGCACAAGAACCTGAGTTCGATCCCCCGTAACCACATATAATGCTGGGTGTGGAGACACGCCCACCAACAATCAACACCGCATACCACAATGCTGGACGTGGTGGCTCACGCCTGTAATCCCAGCACTCAGGAGGCAGAGACAAGAGGATTGCTGAGTTCGCGGCAGCTTGCCTGGGCACCATAGTGAGCTCAGGGCCAGCCTGAACTACAACGCGAGACCCTGTCTCAAAAAGCAAAAAAAAAAAAAAAGAAGAAGAATATGTACTTGGTCTTCACCCCTGGTTCCTGACACAGAGCTCCTAAAATGCTTGGAATTTCCTGAATGTTAGAAGTCAAAAGAGTATCTTTTGGCATCCAGAATAATCCCTTTCCATTCACACCTGGGTTTGTGATAATGAGGTAATTCTAGGAGAATGGGGGCTCACTGCCAAAAGAACCATTGTATGATTAGAAGGCTTGAACATTCAACCCCAGCCTCCCACTTCTGGAAAGACTGAGTTCAAGCCTCTGTGGCCAATGATTTAGTCAATCATTCTTGTGTAATAAAGAGAGGGCATGGCATCTCCAAGGACCCTTACCCTCATATCTTGCCCTATGCATCTCTTGAGTTTGGCTCTTTCTGACTTACACCTTCTATAACTATAAATGATAATCCTGTGTTCTAGCAAATACCAAATTCAAGAGATTGGCCAACCAAAAGTACAGGTCATGAACTAGGGATCATGATGAGGTCTCAAGTTGGGGGCTATTTTGTGGAACTCTTAACCTCTGGGTTCTGCACAATGTCAGGTAGTCATTGTCATAACTGAGTTAGAGAAATCTAATTGGTGTCCAGAGAACTGGAGAATTACTTCGTGAAATTCTGCCACATATTTGGCATCAGAAGTGTTGGCATCAGACAAAAGCAGTTGATCCATTTTATTAACATGACTCAAAGGTATTTCCTGATTTGGCTGCCTACTTACCTTTCTAGCTTCATCTGCTATTCTCTTGGACTCTGACTGCAGCAACACAGAACCACTAGCTACTCCCAGGCAAGGCCTTGGATGTCCGTACATACTGATACATGTGTGCTGTATTACCTTTCTTACAAGACACTTGTTCCCTTTCACCCAATTAATCTCAAGTCATCCTAGCTCGGGTATCACTTCCTCTACAAAGAAAGCCTTCTTTGATGTTTTAGATGGTGCAACTGGCCTGGATTCTTCACCCCTTCCTGTATCCTTGCCCTTGGGGGGTGGATTAACAGTTCCTCCTGTTTAGAGACACAGCCTATTTTCCCATCCCTTGATTTTGAGTTTCCACATTTTTGCTTTGTTAAAAAGTAAGGTTTTTACAACTTCACACAAAGATAGGCTTTGGAGTTTCTCCAGGTTTGTTAGGATTTAGGGTTGGGGTTCAATTAGCCCTGTTTCACTGTGATAGCAGTTTACTTATTCAGTAGCTTCCATGGGGGCCCAGTCTGTGCTACAGTTGTACTACTATTTTCCTGAAGGCTTGTTCTAGAGCTTGTATATACAGCCCACTCAATTTCATGAACACTGTAATAATAATAATATTCTTCACAAAAACAAATATAGGATACACTTGTGATCTAGTACAAATAAATATTTTTCTACTCAAACTAGCTAGTTTCTGTTTTCTGCACTTAAGACCTCTAGCCCATAGGGAAGAGCAGGAAAGGAAGAAAGGGGGAGTCGAAGGAGGAAAATAAGCCAGAGAAGAAGCAACAACCAAGGTGGTAGATTTTATTCTCTTTATGGAGGTCTTTTTTTTTTTTTTTTTTAGACAAAGTCTTGCTATGTAGTCCAGGATCACCTTGAACTCATTATTAGCTCAGGCTGGCCTCAAACTCTGGCAATCCTCCTGCCTCAGCCTCTCAAGTACAAGGATTTTAAGCACGTGCCACCAGGCTGGGCAATGATATGCTATATTTTGTAAATGTTATATAAAATGATCCATTTGTAGGAAGGAAAATTATGTACACATATTTTTATATATGGATACCAACCGTTACAAAGAACATAAACCAATATTTTAGCTGCTGTTATTCTGGATGATGAATTCACAAAAGATTTTTCATTATTACTTATTACATAATGAGTGTAAATCACAATAACAAAAACAGGTACATCTCATTGCCATTGGAACCTTCTTTTATTCCCTCATCTTGGTTGCTGATAACATTATGAGACACATTGGTCCTTACAAACAGATTCAAGGCTGAATATTCACCCTGTTCCCCCAAAGTGGCAGTATTTGTACAAAGAAGAAAACTGAGGCTTGGAGAGATGGCACAGCTGATCCAACTGAGCTCTTTTCATTGTGTCTCTTTCACAGGTTACAAATGCCAGCCAGTGAAGCTGCTAGGAGCACTGGTTTCCAAGTCCAGTTTCTAATCCTGTTTGATTATTTAATAGCCATGTAAGTATCATAATTTCTTAACCTCTGGGAGCCTGCTTCTTTGATGTGTAATTTGGGCATAAAAATAGGTTGAGGGCTGGAGATTTAGCTCAGTAGTTCTGGCGCCTGCCTTGCAAGTGCAAGGTCCTGAGTTTGATCCCCGGTAACCACATACAATGCTGGGTGTGGTGACTCATGCCCACCAGCAATCAATACCACATACCACAATGCCGGGCATGGTGGCTCACACCTGTAATCCCAGCACTCGGGAGGTAGAGACAGGAGGATTGCTGAGTTTGAGGCTTGCCTGGGCTACATAGTGAGCTCAGAGCCATCCTAAACTACAAAGTGAGACCCTGTCTCAAAAAAAAAAATAGGTTGAACATCAATAATCTGAAAATCTGAGATCCAAAATGTTCCAGAATTCAAAAGTTTTTTAGTAAAGCCTACACAAATATTCTAAAATGGGGGGCATAACTCTGAATAAAAAACTCTTCCAATCCCAAACAATTCAGATAAGGGGTAGGAAATCAGTATCTACCTACTGGAGTTGGGAGTCTATAATAAGATACTGCCTGTGAAAACCTTAGCATACTGCTTGGCAAATCATGTTCAATAAATATTAGTTACTATACTGTTATTACCATTATTATCCTAATCTAGTGGGATTACTATTATTACTACTATTATCCTGCTTTAATTATTGCTCTAATTGCTGTTTTTATCCCCATCATTACTTTTATTACTGTTATCATCCTACTGTAGCAGGATGCTATTATATATACTCCTTTACTTCTGACAGGATGGAGTGGAGATGCTGGCCCAATCATCTTTGAGCACTCTGCATCTAGCATAATAGATTCCAGTTTATATGAAGGCATGAGACCGTGGGATAGATGGATGGAAGGGTGAACTGAGACAGATGCGAAGGGAATCTGCCTGGGATACTGATGGGTACAGAGGCGAGGCAGGAGCTTCAGTAATTTAGGGTGCCAGAGGCCTAAGTGAGCAGGTAGGGATCTAGGTGTAGGCACGGGAGGACAGCTGACGATGGAACACACAGTGAAAGAACGGATGGGTAGGTGGACGGACAAAGGGACACAGCACAAATGGCTGCTTCCTGGCTTTCTCCCTCCACCCCCACATTGTGCACTTCCTCAATTCCAAAGCGCCCAGAAGCGGGAGCTTACTGGGAGGGGTCCCGGTTCCGAGACCCCTGGGGGACCTCCCAGCTCCCGCAGGTTGGGGAGCCTTCCAAGCAGCCTGCGAGCACCTCAGCGTATGGGATCTGACGTCAGCGGCTGCAGGGCCGGCTCTCGGGAGCCGCGATGAATTATGACGCGCAGCCAGCGCTGCAGCTAAGAAAAGGTCAGTGACTCACCGCCCGCTGGAAACTTCCAGGAGCGCGGGCAATGAGCGGTGGCGGGGGCTCTGGGCCAAGGTGTCTCGAAAGCAAAAGGCGGGGACAGTGACCCAGGGTCACAGGCTGCTCGACCACCCGCTTGGGTCCCAGTGCTTCAGGCTCAGCGCCAGCCAGGGGCGGGGATGAAGGTCAAGTGTGGTAAAATGCAAAGGGGAGAACAGTAGCTCTCACTCCTGAGGTAAGCGCTCTTTAGGTCATAATTCAGAGAGGGAAGAGGGAGCGCCAGAGTGACACGATTGGCCAAATCCCTCCTTGTACTCAATAAAATAGCAACAAGAACCCCTGTGTTCACCAGGACTGCTGTTGACAGAGGTCGTGACTGCTGGTGGTCTCTGCCACCATCCCTGTGCCCCCTCCTCGGGAGGGCTCTGCCCTTAGTATGTGCAGAAGTCCGCATTTCTCTGGGAAAATTCAGTTCCGTCCCTTTCAACTCTGACAGTGTTTTGAGACCCTTATGTGCAGAGAACAGTGGCAGAGGAGAGAGGTGACGAAGGCAGCCTTCCTTGGTTCATCTGCTCATTCACCAGGAAGATACGAGCCAGGGATCCCTGCAGTCATGATAGACATAGCACAGCTGGAAAGACAGACAAACAAGGTGTGAAAAAAACACTACAGTGAAGTTCTGCTAGAACCCAGTGCTGACAGGAAGTGCTCAACAGGCAGTAAAGGAAGAGTTACCAAGGGAGCAGACTGCAAAGCCAAAGGCTGGACGATAATAGACAGTCACATGGCAGTGAGCTGAGGGAGAGTTTCAGCCTGAGAGGGCAGCATGGGCCTAAGTCAGGAAACAGAAGAGACTGTGGATGGTGTGAAGGTCAGTAAAGCACTCAGGACCTACTGCAATAAAGGCATGTGGTACATGATGTGTAGGATGGTATTACTCCAGAGACCCCAGATTCTTTCACAACGATTCTTTAACAACATGACAAGTAAGCCAGGATAAGAAGAGGTAAAGAAACACGGACAGAAGGGAAAACTGTTCTGAGGACAGGGACCAGGGCACACAACATCTCCCATCCCAAGGAGGGGAGAGAAGGTTGGGATGGAGAATGAGGGAGGAGACATGAACCACAGCAGCCACTGGGGATCATCCCTGGGGAGAACGGGAAGCCAAGGAAGCCTCTATTACCAGGTCAAGTTGTAGGCAACACACTCCAAATACTGTGAGCTCACAGAAAGGACTCCAAGAGTCGCTATTTACTGATTTGCTCTTCATTCTTCTCACCTGGTTTAACTATGATAATAATTCTGCAAAGCTGTAGTACCCATCTCAGTGAGGAAAAAATCTGAGGCTCAAAGAAATAAGTGATTTCCCAAATCCCGTAGCTAGTTATAGAAGAAGCCAAGATCCAATCCAAGATTCAATGCCCTATCTTTCTGATGGAAATGAGATTAGCCTCCAAGAAGAAGGTAAGCCAAGAAGAGAGCACAAAGTAGGATTTGAATAGCTAGAAAGCAGGTGAGGAGACCTTTCCCAGGTCAAGAAGTCCTTAGCAGTGGAAAGACAAAACCCAAAATGGCCTCCTGAAGCAGCAGTGTGGGAACTGCCCACACAGAGCAGAATGCAGAAGAATAATCTAGAAGGAAATGTACAACGCAAAGAGGAAATACACAAAGAAGGGTTTTTTTCAATTTGCTTATCTTAGTTTTCTAATTTTTCTAACATGAAAAGATATTTCTTAAAGAGAGAAAGTAGTAGGTGTTATATGTTGAGATCATGTAAACTTTTAAAAGTTTCTGCAGGCAGCCCAACACAATACCTGGCATATAGTAGGTACTCAATCAAAGTAAGTTAAGGGATGAAGTAATTGGGGATAAAGATTAAAATGAGGCCAAATGAAAGAGGGAAAATCAGCATTTTTGTATTGAAATGAAGTTCTGGCCCACGTGTCAAAATCAGTCTTACAACAAACCCTTGGAACTGAGAACTCACAAGTATTTGGCTTGGTAGCACACAGCAACTACACTCTGACTGTATGCCATACTCTCAGAAAGCTAATGTTTTGGCAAGTTTTCATTATGTTCTTTCAATATGTCCAGCCCTGCATAGGCACCATAAGGGAAATAGACATAAGAAAAAAATCAACCAGGGCCCAATGCCAGAGCAAATATTTTGATGCTGAGTAACTTGGTGAGACCTGAGGACATTCACTCAGAGGCTGCGTCTCCCAAGCAAATGGCACAACATAGTCCAATGTTACGATATTAGGTTTTTAATCATGGAAACACTGGCATCTGTTTCGGCGGGAGCTCCCTCCCAGATGGCACATCCCACTGCTCTTGTCGTCTGGAACAGTGTGAGGTTTCTTAAATGGCTTTAAGCTTCCAAATCATCCTCCATACAAAGGCAGCCTGTTAATTAAGTGGTCCCTTTGTGATGGCATTTGATAAATATGAGAAGAGAAGAGTTTATTGAGATGTGAAGAAAAACAAGGAGAGGAAGGCGCTCTTCCAGGCAGAAAGGTCAGTGCATGGGTGTAATCAGCAGGCACCAAGGGAATCAGAACAGCATTAGAAGAGCAGGAAGGAGGCTGATTCCCCCAAAGCTGTGTCCCTGACCAGTGCACACTTAGGCAGGCGCAGGCAGTCTTCAGTCTGTGTTGGCTGCTATATCTCCTGCTTCACTTTCCACCAAGGCAGTAAGGGAAATGGAAGTCTTCCAGCCTTTGCTTGGAATGCTTTGTGCTGCTTGGCTATGTGCAGTTGTCAGTCACGCCACCAGGCACTGTTTTGATTCCAGTCAACACGATTTGGGAAATGGAGCTCCAAAAAAGGTATCTGCTTTGGAAGAAGTGTTCTTTTTCTTGGAACAGCAGATGACTGGTGATGACATACAATTAAATATAAGTGCTCAGCCTCGAGAACTTGCCTTTGGAAGGCTGATAAAGTTGCAGATCTGACTTGAGAAACCTGACCTTCTCCAAAATCCAGGTAACTTCCTCCAAAAAACGGAACACTGAGAAATAGGCACTAAAGATACACAGAGTTTTCAATGGAACACAGATCCCTGTCAGTCACCCTCCTGCCTCCAGGAAGAAATAATTCAGCCCCAGGCTAAATAATAGACTCTGTGGTAACCAGATGACTTCTTTGTCTTTCTCAGTGGTTCAGTCTTGTCTCAGTCATGCATGTGGCATGTATCAGGCATCTACTAGGAGGAAGGCACATACCTGGGAAGGGAATGACCTAGCCAATGTGCTTCTGTCCTTAAGGAATAGTCCAGCAGGCTCAGGACCCTGGAGCCCCTCAGCTAGAGTCTGCCTTTTATCTTTATACTCCCAAAACCTCACAACAGTGCCTGCTACATGGCGGACACTCAGTAAATATTTGCTCAGCGAATGCTAATTCCCTCCCTCTCCTGTAAGTTAATATTATATCTCTTTTAACTTCCACTTGCTGTCATTAGTGCTTATTTTTCTGGGATTGATTGCTATAAGAAACAGTTGTTTCACAACTTTTGAACCCTCATGCTCATATACTTAGAAACTGCTCATAATTCACTTTTTGGTGAATGGCTTCTCCATTCCCTCTTATCCTCCCTAACATTAGCATTGGCTCTGAGTTACCTAGAATTAGAATAATTTCTTTTGCCATCTAATGGAAGAAAAACAAATAGAAGAAAAACAAGAAAAAAATATCTTTTGTAGCTTCAAAAAATTTCATGTATGTGATTTAAGGACTATGAGAAGGCCCCTAATAAGCTCCAACTTCACCTAGCTGCACCCACTCAAACTCTGTCCCTAAGCCCCAACCCCTCCCCAATTTATATCCTCAGTGTTATGCCCAACATCAGCAGGCTAAAACTTTCACATTATCGTTAAAATAGAATTCAGGAAGCACTTTCCCTAAAAGGGTCACACACTGACATTTAAAGTTTTTCACACAATAGTGTAGATTATGCTGGATCCCAGACTGAAAGTGGATTTTAATAAGGAGGAACAAAAGCTGGGAAACCACACAATACAGAACATTTGCCCAGGTCCAGTAACAAATCTTTGACCTTAGCAGGGAGACCCCACAGTAACTAATGTTTTATTATTACCTCTTTTATTACAATAATTACTGTTACCATTACTGTTGTTTCTACTGTATAAACACTAATCCAACAAATTTCCACCTCTTTCATGAAATATTTCATGGCTATCCACAAACTAAGATGATCTTTTAGTTTCTATTCATTTTAAGTGTCAACAGATGTTCTCTTAAAATATTCACAAACTGTACCAAAGGGGAAAGCTTTGATGGCTAAAAATTTTAAATAGAACTGGGACTAAGAGAAAATAATTTCTTTTGGATAATAAGCGTAAAATAGTGATATTTCCTTAACTGTTGTTTTTTTTTTTTTAAACTGGTTTGTTCTCCTTGAAATGGGAGATCCCCAATCAGCCACTGCTTCCAGGAGGGCTTTGTGGAAACTGGCTGTTCTCTTTTCTGAGTCACTGATGAACCAGTAGCATCCTAAACACTGAGCACTTCTTTCCCACCACAGGAAGGCCTCCACTGGGTCTTCACAATCGCACACATTATTCGACCTTGGGGTAGCTGTCTTGGTTTCACAGTGGTTTCCCTTATAGAAGAAAATTGTTGAAAAGCATTCTGTTGTCAGATGTTCTTGTCGTCTATCCACTGAGAACTATTCACTTGGCTTCTGATCATCTAGCTTCTGTGTCGAGCCTCTTTCTTGACTCTGCCCAGTATGCTTGGCTTTCTTACCTCTAGATACTCCTGGGTTATGTGCTACCTCTTCTATCTGATTTCCTTGCCCTACCTTTCTTTTTGATCTTCATAAACTGTTGTGACTGTGGCCCCTTATATAACAAATACAAAAGATACAAAGTCTTAACTTCCTGAACATCTTCTTATGATGACAGTGTACAGAAAACTGGCTGCAAATTGCAAGACAAGACATGGATCATAACGTGCTGCAAATAGGTTCTTATTCAACACCAGGGTCTAAGGACTTTACATACAACTACAGCTGCACTCTGACCCTCCTTCTGTCCTGAGTGGCCCTGCTAGATAGACGGAAGATGTTGAGTGGCAAATAACAACTCTAGAGCTCTAGGACATTCCAACTCCTCCCCTCAGCAAAGAGACATAATTTCCTCTAGAAGCATGGAATGTTAGTTTTTTCCCTCAATCTACTTATATGGCACTTTTAGGTACATGGAAAAATCAAGCAGAAAGAATAGATTGTTCCCTTATATTCCCTACCCACACACACCCATGGGCTTCCTCAGTATAGTGGACCCTTGACTTATGAACTCAACTCATTCGCAAGGCTGATTATAATTCAGGTTGGTAAATTGAAGGCTCAGGCTCTACTACACAGCCTTCAAAGTCTCTCTCCATATACATGCAGATCTCATTGTCCTCAGAGAGATATTTGCCCATGATTTCTCAACTCCACACAAGAAAGGATGTTGTAATGTTCCTTTCAGAACTCTTTTTGGGTTAATCTGTATCTGAAAACATCTGGAAGCATAAGCAACTGACATTCAGATCATAACTCAAGACTTTGGTCATAAGTAAAAACTAAAATTCCAGTTTTAAACCAAGTTGTTTATATGTCAAGCCAGTTGTAATTCAAAGGTCCACTGTATTGACATTCCTTATCAGAGTGGTACTGTCTTTAAAACTGATTAATCTACATTTACATATCATAATCACCATAATCATGGTTTGTATTAAGGTTCACTCTTGTGCTGCACATTCCATGGGTTTTGATAAATTTGTAATGATATAACTCTGCCACTACATTATCATGTTAAATAATTTCTTTGCCCTAAAAATTTCCTATACTTTAACTATTCATTCATCTCTCCCCACATACCTCTGGCAACCCCTGACCCCTTTACTGTCTCCATAGTGTCACCTTTTGCAGAAAGTCATATAGTTAGAATCATATTGTATGATTTTCAGATTGGTTTCTTTCCCTTAGTAATATGCATTTAAGGTTATCTGTATCTTTTCATGGCTTATTACCTTATTTCTTTATCACGCTGACTAATATTCCACAATCTGAATGGACCACACTTATTTATTCATCAACTTTGAGACAATTTGGTTGTTTTCAAGTTTTCAAAATGATTAATAAAGTACTGTAAACACCCTTGAAAATACAGTTTTAATTATATTTTTGCCAACTAGGACTTTGTGCTGAGTCCGGGTGAATGATAACACATGTCTTTCTATACAGGACACATGGCCAGCCAATCAAGACTTGCCAAACACACATCCTCACTTATCAATAGCTAAGCACCAGGGAGTATTTAAAGGACATAGGACTTTGAGCCCCAGTACAAAGACTAATTCAGTAGACCTAGATAATCATCAGGCTTAAGGAATATAATCGAAATCTCCTTGTGGGAAGATCATACACAATAAGGAGATTGGAGACTAACAACCAAAATGCATTTTATGGAGACATTTTGTTCTTCTCTGAGCCTCTTGGGGAAATGACATGGTGGCTAAAAGAATTGTTGATATGTGTTATCCTCTCCTATTAAAAGGAGCTAAAAAAGCCCTGAGTACCAAGATGTGAACTATTTCCTTCAGGGTAGAATGGAATCACTAAAAATAGCCTTGGAAACTAAGGAGTTGTAGAGGTTTAACAAGGAAAACAAATCAGAAATATATTTGACACTGAGAAAGAAGGAGAAAGAAAGCAACTCTCACAGGCAGTACAGAAAAAGAGGCTATTAGCTCAGGCACATAAAAGCAGGTACATTTTTCCCACCCACGGAGCTGCTGGCTGGCATTCCTGCAGCGTAAATCAGTCTCTAGAGGAAAGGAAGATGAGTCAGAGAATCACCCAGGAACAGCTGGGTTATACAAGGGTAACAAACAATCCCTAAACCTCAGCAGTTTAAGAACACAAAGATTTTCCCTTTTAATGCTATGTGTCCAGTATAGGTTGGGAGTGGTTCTGTTCCTCACAAACACTGGGGACCCAGGGCTCCACGTGCTCTTCCAGGACTCCTACAGCAGAGGTCAAGGGTTCCCATGCAGGCCAGCATCAGCAATGAAAAACCATCTACCCAAAACTGAGGCGTGACACTTCACCTCACATTGCACTGGCCAGTACAGTCACATGTCTGTGCCTGTGTCCAAGTGGAATTAGGAAGCAAAGTCACACCATGTGTCCAGAAGGAGGAGACTGTAAATAGATGTAAATGTTTTACCGTGACTATAGTCAGATAATGAAGAGAAAGGTGCAGACAAGTAGAAGGAAGCTAGTTTGAAGCCAACAACTAACAGATTGCATTTGAATTTCTCTCCTAACCACTTCAGAGAAACACTCCTATCCAGAGTTCCTGAGGGCATTCCTGGTTTCACTTTGCAACACTTAGGATATATTGTGAGCAGCCTGAAGGACCCTGAGTCAGGCAGTCCTCTGTTCATGACAAGAGTGTACCAGTTATAAGACCTTGTCTTGGCCAAATATTTTCATCCCCTTTGGCTTCAGTTTAATTATCTAAGGTGAAGGACAGCAGCGTTTATATCTAGGGGCTGTTGTATTGAGATCATGTATAGGAGAGTACTTTAGGCCAGAGCTGCTCAAACTGGTCTGTGCCTATGAACCCCTTGAAAAGCTTAGTGACATGTATTTTGGATCCAGGAGGCCCTGGGTAGAGCCTGAGACTCTGTATTTCTAATAAGCTGCCAATGATGCCAGCTATGGTTGATTCATGGAGTACACCCAAGGATTTAGAGCACAGTACCTAGACATCATAGATTACATATGTCCTTTAAACTAGATTGAGATTCTAATGACTATTGCTCCAGACCTCAATGAATGAAGTTAGAGCTGCTTGTTGGTACAAATGTTCCTATCTGATGCTTCCAGAAACAACTGTTCCTTGGAAGCCTTATCACTAAGAGAGCAGGTGCTAAAGTCAGGAGCCTTGGGTTATATCTGAATTCTCACTTAGCAGTCTTGTGGTCTGGAGAAGCTGTCTGAACTTCTTTTTCTCCATAGGTGAAACAACCATAACAATACAGATCCATCATCCCTCATTTGCAATTCCACAGTCTAAAATGCTCTGAAAACCACAAATTCATTACTGACTTAGGTGCAAAAGATGACAAATCTATTTAATCTTTTACTTATCCATCTTTTCTTTTTCTACATTTCACCACAGAAATATAAATGTACTTGTTAATAATATGTTGATGTTGTCTCTCCTGAGGGTGCTGGATAATGTATAATAAATGTACCATATGACTTTTCTAAAATCTAAACATTGAAAAATAACCCTGAATTTTTTAATTGATTTTATTGGTACATTTTATATACACGTTATGATTACATTTGACATCGTCAATTTGTACCAGTACATGACACGACTTAATTCTCATTTCTTCCCATTTCCCTTCCCCCAACAACTCCTGCCCGCTTTATACATAAGCTTTGTTTCCTTTTCTAACCATCAATTTTTCTACCTTCTTTACTTACCCCTACCTCCCTTTTCCCTTTGAATATTTTTCTTACTATTTCATAATACTTATCATACATTTTAGAACTCATTTACACCACCAGTTCCTCATACTAGAGAAGATATATGTTATTTACACATCTGTGTCCTATTCACTTATGAGCATGTCCTCAGGGTATGCCCATTTAAGTATAAAGTACTCAAATTTATCATTCTTTACATTAGAGTAATACTCCATTTTATTTAAAAAACAAACCAGTTCTTCTTTATCCAGTCTCCTGTCGATAGGCATTTGTAACACTGAATTTTGAAACACACCTGCCCTTAGGTTACTGGAGAAGCAATTATGGATATGAAGTACCTTTTCCTCTGGCTGTGGAATGGAATGAGGAAAAACCACCATGCACAATACCTTAGCACATAGTAGCTGCTTGACAAGTAAATGTTATTACTAAAAATATTATTTCTCACAGACAGGAAGGGAATGTGGAAGATGGTCCATTTGGGCCTCCAAGAAGTGGATAAGACAGAATCAAGATTGTCTTATCAATGTTCAGTCTTCTGTCTTCTACTTTGTCCTAGAGAAAAAGCACGCGCGCGCACACGCACACACACACACACACACACACACACACACACACACAAAGGCATGCAGTAAAAGTGAAGTCAGGGGGCCGGAGGGTTAGCTCAGTGGTTCCGACACCTGCCTTGCAAGCGCAAGGTCCTGAGTTCGATCCCCAGTGACCACATATAATGCTGGGCGTGGAGACACGCCCACCAACAATCAACACCGCATACCACAATGCTGGACGTGGTGACTCATGCCTGTAATCCCAGCACTCGGGAGGCAGGGACAGGAGGATTGCTGAGTTCGCGGCGGCTTGCCTGGGCACCATAGTGACCTCAGGGCCAGCCTGAACTACAACGCGAGACCCTGTCTCAAAAAGCAAAAAAAAAAAAAAAAAAGTGAAGTCAGGGAGATGGAACAAAACTGAGATTCAGGGAGGGAAAGAGCTCTCTCTTCCACCTGTAGAAGCAGCCCAGCTGGACCTCCAGCCTCACAGTCATCCAAGCACAGTAGCTCTTCTGACACTTCCCTGAATGTAATACTTCTGACCAAGGATTCTGGGGGAGGAAATGGGATTTCCATTCCTTACTCTGCCATTCACCTGCTGGGGGAAACTGGGAATTACTTTTCTTGGTTCTTGGTTTTCTTATGTGAAATGGGCCAACAATTCAGTTCAGTTTCCAACTGCTTTGTTACGGGGAATGCATAAAAGTGATCACAGATGGGAATGCAATCAGCAAGAGGACTGACATCACACAGGGAATGCTGGTTAGCACGTTCTTTAATCATACTTCTGTTGTCAGCTCTAATGGCATTATTGTTTGCACTTCATCACCACCCTCCTAGTGGAGCCAGTTGCGCTTGTCAATTAAGGGTGGCGTGATTGGGTTTTCACAAGGTGTGGATTAACTGAGCCACTTCAGCCCCACCATTAATGATAGACAATCAAAATCAAGGCTTTCAGGTACTGTTTTTTCAGGTAATAAAGGACAATTATTTAAAAGAAGACAACTATGAATGAGACTCTGATTTAAGAATGTTGTCCTTCCCACCTCTCCTGTCTTTAACTATGTCTTCAGGCCTATTGGTCAGTGGCTCTCTTGCTGTCTTCACATCTTATTTTAAAGCCCTTCCTTTGTGAGCAGAAAGGCCAGAGTGAGATTCTATTCATGTTCTGTCACAGCCTTGCTGTGTGCTTTTTGGCAAATCACTCAACTCTCTGAACCTCAGTATCCTAATTTTTAAATGAGGATATTTAAAGCCACACCAGACTGTGTCATTTTAAGCAATAGGTGTACAAAGAGGATGTTAAATTTAAATGTCTGCTGCCTCTAAAATTCAATTAAAGGCTCCACACTAACACAATAGGAGTATCATACATATTACACACAGGTGCTAATCCCCTCAAATACAAAATAAAGACAGGATAGTAGAACCAGCTCAGCAATGATAATCCCATTAACCAGAAACAGAAGACAGGAATTCAAAAGATCTCTTTATAAGCCAAGTGTGCTAGAGGAAGGGCACACAGCTAAGAGAAATATTGGGGTTAGCTTGAAGAACTGAGGCAAGGGCCCCATGCCAAATAGGGGATACAGTGATGCAGTGGTACATAGTGGAAAGATTCAATGCCACTGTGGGACAGGGGCCAAGAGCAGCGGGAGGACACCTGGCATAAAACAGTATGCATCTGTAGTCTTCAGGACTTCCAAGCTTCGTCATTACAGAAGGCAGGGGGAAGAGTAGACAGATGATGGGGCTTGGTAGGGAAAGGACCACTTTCATTTGGCAAGAATAAACGGTGAGTTTACCACAGACCAGGAGGAAGCCACAGAAGCCAACACAGTTTGACCCTTCCTCATGAGCCCCCAGGAGTAAGACACATGGAGCAGGTAACCTGGATAGGTGCCCAGGAAGGCCATAAAGGATCAGCCTCCACATTCATGTAGGGATCTAGGGATCTGCCTGTGCACCCATGTGAGCAAGCAAGATGGCATCTCTCCTACAGAGAGCACTGGTGGTCAACTGCAGTATCTGTGTAAAGGAGGCCTCTTGTCCTTAATCCCCACCCCTTACCCTAACTCTAAAGGAACCAGCCACAGAGAGAAGAAAATAAAAAAGAGATCAGCTCACTTTCTATCCTTACTCACTATAGAACTCAACAGCCCAAATTAGAGCTTGGGAGATTTAACTGGGATGAGGGGGTTGAAGTTTTGGTACAGTCTGGACCTGACCATCTAATACCTGAAACTGAGTGTGAGTGACCAACACACTTGTTTTAACCTACACTTTTAAAGAAGAGTATGGATTAATCCAAGATGTCATCAAGTTGTACAAGGGTTTGTATGGAACATCAAAGAGTGCAGCATTTAGAAGAAAACAGAAATCCATTTCTTATTTGTGCTCTCATTGACTTCAGCCCCCTCTATAAACTGTTTCCATATATCCGCTCTGCAACTCTGGGACCAGTGAATAAACTCAGGAAGCAGGACAATAGTTAAAGGAATCCGATCACTGCCATTCTCATCTAAGCAGATACCTCTTTAAATCCTTTCTCCTTGCTATGATTTTATACCACCTGCTGATGTATCATCATGGATCAATAAGGCCCAGTAAGCACAGTTACACCCTATAATTTCCCAATCATTCAACTCTGCTCTTGACAAGCAACACACAACTCCTTGTACATTCTCCAGCCTGGTTCCAGACAGATAGATAGCTGCAACTCCTTTGTACTGCACTTTACCCCTGAAAGCCCCACTGTGACTTTTTCCTTCTACAACCCACTCTTTATGCTCAGGATCCTATAAAGACTTGATTGAGAGTTAGCTGGTCTGACTCTAGAGCCAGAGCCATTTCTCCCGAGTTTGTTCTGAAATAAACCTGTCCTGCGAGCTCATACCCCTGCTTCTTTTCCTTTTTGTCCTACCATTTAGCACCCAACACAGGGAAGAGCTCGAGGGTACTACCCCAATATCCCCTACCTCTGCCTTTTGTGATCTACTTGCCTTCTTCTGTCCCTCTCTTTTCCTCCTTTTCCTGACTAGTTCCATGAGGTATTTTTCTGTTGCCTACTAACTTTGCTAAATACTGGACACTTCATCATCCATCCCAAGACCAGTAAGATCGGCCCCTATCTTGCCCAAGGCATTCTGAGAAGTATAAGATGGTCCCAAATCTCCAGGAGGTCCAACAGGGCCAGGCTCTATGGAGGATTTACTCAGACATTGCTGCTGGGACACCTGCCCAATATCTCAGGGGGAAAGAAAAATCTCTGACATGGCTAGGACACATCCTCTAGAGAATCTTCAGGTCCCCAGTCCTGTTTGGGGGATGCCCCAACACAAGGCTATGGGCTCCTGGCCACTTTCTCTTCAGTTTCTACAGGCTTCCAAGTTTCTCATATTCCCTTCGGGCTGCCTTCTAAAAATTCTTTAATTCAGCCGGGCGTGGTGGCTCATGCCTGTAATCCCAGCACTCAGGAGGCAGAGACAGGAGGATTGCTGAGTTCAAAGTTTGCCTGGGCAGCATAGTGAGCTCAGGGCCAGCCTGAACTACAAAGCGAGACCCTGTCTCAAAAAGCAAAAAAAAAAAAAAAAAAAAAAAAAAAAAAAAAAAAAAAAAAAAAAAAAAAAAAAAATTCTTTAATTCATTGTTTTAAATGGTAATATTAGGCCTAAAAGTCTCATATCACATTCGGCCAATGGCCTGAATTTGGCATGTTTGATTTCCAAATTCTTTGTGATCTTAATAACTACTTGCAAGAAAGTGGCAAGTTACAGGAGGTTCCTTATGCCCACATTTTCTTTGCTGTCTGCTTCCCTTTCTCTCTTTCCCCATTCCAGATATAAGACCCAACAAGGAGGCTTTAAATTATAACACTATATGCCACTATTTTACAAAAAAGAAGGGATAAAGAGAGCAAAAGTCAGACCAGTAAGTTATGCCAAACTGGAACAGATTAAACAAGAAAAAAAGGCACCTCCATCAGTATTTTTACAAAGGGCCAAAGACCTGCTTTGTTTGAGCTCAACCAACTATTTTCTTCTTTTGGTTGATTTTGAGATTCCCAAGGAAAGCTATTTATATAGGATTTCACAAAAAAGCCAAACTTATTAAAGCCTCTTTCACTGCTTCTAGAACCCCATTTGAGTCTCAACAAGCAAATTCATTTCTAACATTTAAAAACTCAGTAATGTTGGGCCAGAGATTTAGCTCAGTGGTTCTGGTGCCTGCCTTGCAAGCGCAAGGCCCTGAATTCGATCCCAGGGACCACATACAATGCTGGGTGTGGTGACTCATGCCCACCAGCAATCAATACCACATACCACAGTGCCGGGGGTGGTGGCTCACGCCTGTCATCCCAGCATTCGGGAGGCAGAGACAGGAGGATTGCTGAGTTTGAGGCTTGCCTGGGCTACATAGTGCGCTCAGGGCCAGCTGAACTACAAAGTGAGACCCTGTCTCAAAAAAAAAAGAAAAAAGAAAAGAAAAACTCAGTCATGGAGACCAGGCAGAAAATGGGAATAAAATATTTTAACCCTAGAAAAACAAAAATTGATAAATTTACATTTGGCCTTTAATTTAAGTGGATATATTTGTTTAATGGATAGCCTTAAATATTTCATGTATATTATAAATTATCAAACTATAATCACAGGGTCAACTTGCTCTTCTTTCTGCTTTCTGTGGGGACTAAAGTAATTTTGCCATTCAAGGTTGCCTGGAAAGACCATAGCCAGTCAAATTTAACCACATCGCAATTTAAGAAAACCCTCACCAGGTCCCTACTCTCCTCTCTGGTGTAATGGATACTTTCACACAAAAGCTTTAACTCTCATTTCTCAAATTGATATTGGACATGAGTTTTCTGCACAACTAAGAGAGACATCTCAAGTGGTCAGTGACAAGAAGCAGGACAGAGCTACCTCCTTTGACAGTACTGACCTGGTTTGTGACACACATTATTGCCAGTATCATGGTGTATTAAATGTATTTGTTTCCCATGTATATAGGTTTTCAAAGATGCAAAACAGAAAAACTGGCGACTTCCAGGCTAAAGTTATTTATGGTGGTAAACTTTTAGGTTCAAACATCAGGCTTTTTCTTACTTGTTTTCTTGCTGCTTGTGATAAGATATACATGCAAATCCATCATGAGACAGCCTGCATTGTTATGTATATGTTATGTATGTGTTCAATACTTAGAGATGCTTAAAAACTGTGCTGTCTGAGCAATGTCATTTGAGGTATACCTATGGACAGGTGCACTCTTCTTTTTTTTTTTTTTTTGCTTTTTTTTGAGACAGGGTCTCACGTTGTAGTTCAGGCTGGCCCTGAGCTCACTATGGTGCCCAGGCAAGCCGCCGCGAACTCCGCAATCCTCCTGTCTCTGCCTCCCAAGTGCTGGGATTACAGGCGTGAGCCACCACGTCCGGCATTGTGGTATGCGGTGTTGATTGTTGGTGGGCATGTCTCCACGCCCAGCATTATATGTGGTCACCGGGGATCGAACATAGGACCTTACGCTTGCGAGGCAGGCACCGGAACCACTGAGCTAACCCTCCGGCCCAGGTGCACTCTTCTTAGATGGCACTCTGTTGAAGGATGACATATTTAAAGTTTTTTCATGTCATTTAATATAATAATGTCATCATGACTGTTATGCTATAATGTATGTTCTCAAGCCTTCTTTATAAAATGTTCTAAGTACCATCTGTTAATATTCTGTAAGCATTCAACTTTTAAGACAACCATGATTGGTAAGAAAATAATGGTTCCCTGGTCATGTTTATGTGTGTGTGTGTGTGTATGTCATGTTTATGTCTATATATATATATATATATATATATATATATATATATATACACACATATATATATATGAATATATATGTGTGTGTATGTATTTTTTAATGGTTGATATCAACACCATAAGATTAATCTTACTGCTCCCACTGCAATACTGGTTTAACTGATACCCTGGATTTCAACAACAGAAGTTTGGAGCCCAAAGCTGGAAAAATAACTGAGCAAAGAGAACAACCAATATTTTGTCCCTGGCCCTCCAAGATCAGTAAGAACCCAGGAGAGGAGGAAACCCTTTTACAGAATTCTACAACTTTGATGAATCTCCCAGCCTCCTAAATAAAGGGATGGTTGGGCTCCAGAGGACAGGAGTCAGTCAATGTACAAAATGCTAAAGGAGAGTCACCAGACACCCTCACATGGAAAGCCACATAATCAAGCAAGACCATGACCCATCTTGGAGGCTGGCACTAATAAAGGAGCTGAGAGGCTCTGCACATGTCTCCAAAAGTAATGCCTTGAGTGAACTTGATAGACAGCAAGAGGTTAATTTTGATTAATGAAGGTCTAACTTTAATTTGGCTTTAAATACACAACAAAAAGGTGTAACCAAAAACATATAAAAACAATTGTAATATAGGCTCAACATAAACAAGGACTCTAATCATGACCTATGTGACAATTTCCAGCTACAGATAGATCTAGAAGCCAACTGGATACAATTGCTATTCTAGTCCTTTAAGAACAATGTCTGGACATGACTCCTTCAGTCTGCCTTTGCATTCTGGTGCTCCTGCTCTGGTCATACATGCCTTAATCTCTTGGTAAAGTTTGTTTATTCTTGTCTAGGGACTACCAAATGCAGATAGAACCAGTGACTGGGATCCACTGCCCCCAAACAAAGACTACCCACAGGAACACTTGTGCCATGCGTCATACAACATGTACTTTTACTCTAGGTAATAATTGTAATATAACTGAAAATGCAGGAAATAGACACCGAGGTCAAGGCAAATGTCTCAGGACCCCTATTCTATCTTGGATTCTTCCTTTCATAGTGCTTATTCCCCTCTTTCTACTCACCTATTTATTATTGTCATGTCTAATCAATCTGTTTCAAAGATTTCTCACCAACAAGATAAAAAAAACATCTCACAGGCAGTTGCTAAAGACCACATCACTATGGTCCTCCTTCAGCAGTCCACACAACCCCACCACTACCACCACTTTTGCCCCTAGTCAGGAAGAACCAGTTAAAAAAAGAGATGCACTGGGGCTAGAGGGTTGGCTCAGTGGTTCCAGTGCCTGCCTCGCAAGTGCAAGGTCCTGAGTTTGATCCCCGGAAACCACATACAATGCTGGGCATGGAGACTCACGCCCACCAACAATACCGCATACCACAATGTCGGGTGTGGTGGCTCACGCCTGTAATCCCAGCACTCGGGAGGCAGAGACAGGAGGATTGTTGAGTTCCAGGCTTGCCTGGGCTACATAGTGAGCTCAGGGCCAGCCTGAACTACAAAGCGAGACCCTGTCTCAAAAAAAAAAAAAAAAGGTGTGCAAAGTCTCCAATGCTCTTACAGCATACAGTTGGTACTGTTTTATATACATCCTTTTATCCTCTATTACCCACTGGTATATGAGGTTCTAGAGTACAGATGATCTTCATAAATCTGCTAACCCTATTTCACTCATCTTCTGTCCCCCTACCTCCCTGATTCCCCCCCCAGTGACCTCTTATCACCAAAGGGTTTGGGGGATACATTTATGATCTACATGTTGTATACACATTGCTGACTAATTCTAAATTTTGGCATATGGACAAAGAGGTAGCTCATAAGCTCAAAGTCTTCAGAATAGAATTTAACAAAACTTTTCATTTTACTTACTGTGTTTAATACTGATATGGGCATTGATTGTACTATGGTAACAAACATGATGTGAGTGTTCTGCTCAAATACCTCCCATGATGTGTCAGAACTGAGAACTCTCAAGGGTCATTACAGATTCAAGGAGGACACCCTAGGAAGGTGCCACATCCAAAGAGCCCCAGATAATAGAAAGAGACCTGCAACAAACATTGCCCTGTCATCAGGCAAAGAATAGCATTAGTAACAATGAAAGAATAGAAATGAGAAAATATACAAAAAACAGACACAAAGATCACCACCACAGGGAAATTCAGAGAAAAGAGAAATAGGGCAAACTCAAGCACCAGGACTCTTGGAGATGGTAACTAAAGCAGATCTAGTAAAATGGAAATCAGAACTCATCTCTGAGATCAAAACAGGTATACTATCCACAGTGAAAGACATCATTAAAGAAGAGATCAGTGAGATGATAGAATCCAAGATAGCAGAAGCAATGGAATCTTTTAAACAGCTTCAAGCAGAGCTGCAGGGAATGATGAAGGAGAACGAAAGCTTGAGAAGTAGGATGAATGAAGCAGAGAACCAAATCTCAGACCTAGAGGACAGCATAGCAGCCAATGACCAGGAAAGATATAATTTATGGAAAAGAGCAAGGGACCATGAGAAATAAATTCAACAGCTTCTAGATGACTCAAAGAAAAATAATGTAAGACTGATTGGAGTCACTGAGGAAGCAGGGGCAGTGTAAAAGACATAAAAGAGCTATTGTCAGAGATAACAACAGAAAACTTCACAGGAAAAGAAATAGACATACAGATAAATGAGGCCTATCAGACTCCAAAATGCTGTGGCATAAAAATATCCACACCTAGACATATAATTATCAAGGTTCCAGATGTACAACAAAAGAATGAAATACTGAAAGCAGTGAGAG
>PVIC010013584.1:0-37825 GCA_004025085.1 Thryonomys swinderianus
TATTTTTTTTTTTTTTTTTTTTTTTTTTGAGACAGGGTCTCGCTTTGTAGTTCAAGCTGGCTCTGAGCTCACTATGTAGCTCAGGCAAGCCTTGAACTCAGCAATCTGCCTGTCTCTGCCTCCCGAGTGCTGGGATGACAGGTGTGAGCCACCACGCCCCGGCACTGTGGTGTGTGGTATTGATTGCTGGTGGGTGTGAGTCTCCAAGCCCAGCATTGTATGTGGTTTCCGGGGATCAAACACAGGACCTTGCGCTTGTGAGGCAGGCGCCGGAACCACTGAGCTAACCCTCCGGCTCCTCCCACTTCTTTTTTTTTTTTTTTTTTTTGCTTTTGAGACAGGGTCTCGCTTTGTAGTTCAGGCTGGCCCTGAGCTCACTATGGTGCCCAGGCAAGCCGCCGCGAACTCAGCAATCCTCCTGTCTCTGCCTCCCGAGTGCTGGGATTATTCACACTTCTTTTTGAAATTAAAACTGAAATATAAAGTCCAACTGGGTTCAAATTATTCACCATCACAAGACGACATCAGTCTAAAGTCTATCACTTTTTAAGGGTCAATAGACACTTGTTTACTCCTAGTAAAACAAAAGTATTTATTTGTAAGCATGTTAGGGTCTGAAAAGTGCATTATTTTAACTTAGTTGGAATTTTATGAATTATTGCATGCATTAGGCTACCGTTTTTGGAAAAAAATGGTCATTGTTAAATAAGAAAAAAGAAAAAGAAAGAAATCCAGTGTTTTTGTTTGTTTGTTTGAGACAGGGTCTCACTTTGTAAATCATGCTGTCCCTGTGCTCACTACGCAGCCCAGGCAAACCTCATACTCAAAGCAATCCTCCTGCCTCCATCTCCTGAGTGCTGGGATTACAGGCAGGAGCCACCATGACTGGCCTTGTGATGTACTGCTTGCTGGGATTATGGGTGTGGCTACCTTGCTGGGCACATTGGCACGACAGACACTGGAACCACTGAGCTAAATCCCCAGTCCAGAAATTGAGGGTTTAATGATCTTACATCTCTTTATTTTAAAGATCTGAAACAAATAGTTGGCAGATTCCTTATTACATTAGAAAGCATAGGTTCATTTCTTTTTTACCTTTTTTCATTTCAGATTTTGTAACCAAATTCTTTTCTACAAATATGATTCTTTTCAGTTGTGATATAACTATGAACTCAGTACTAACAAGGCAAGTTTCACAGTTAAAAAACAAAGATTGATATAATTGGAGGATTTTGTTGTTTGTAAACTTCATAGGATGAATCATCAACCTGTCCAAGAGAATTATCTTAGTTTCCTGTCTAGGAAAGAAACTCTTCCTTCTCACGAGTTTCTGTTTCCTCTTCACACACAGAAGATAACAGACTGCTCACAAAATAATGTTTAGAATCACACAACTGAAGCATTATCTACCCTGAGGAGAAAGATGTATCAACATGACTGGGTGGAATACTTGTTTGTAAAATCTCGGCACGTACTTTCATTTACCACCTAAGATGCAGTAACAGGGATCCACTTTATACTGCAGCCCTAACAAGAAATCGGGTAAAATTTGTAACACAACAACTTTCAAACACTAGACAGAGTGAAGATGGATTGAGAAGAAACAAATGAGATACCCTAGTCTCTACCTTGGCCCTGGTTTCTGGACTGCAGAGATTGAGAGCTGATATGCAGAGAGAAGGAGACTTAGCTGACGGTGGTTTGCCTGTCCTGAGGAAAGAGTATTTAGGGAGGGTTAAGGTGTTTGAGATCCACAGCGTGAGCATCCAGAGGAAAAGCAGAGTAAGAGAGGTCAGCAATCTCTCAAAAGTCTCTCTGATCGGACCTCAACTATACCGTTTTTGAGGCTAGAAAAAGGGCCACTGGGAAGGAATGGGTGAGAAACTCTTGGTGCGCAGCCAAGGCTAAAGATAATTTACATTCTTAAAAGCCAAACTGGGCAAAGCTTGTAGTATTTTGGACATCACATAAAAGAATATTGCCCCAGTAGTGAGGTTTCTATAATAATCAGGGCGTTGTAAGAACATAGGTTAGGTTTTCTTTCTCATAGTTTGGACAAGTCTTGTCAAGTCCAAGACTGGTAGATTCTGTGTCTGTCGACTGTGGGTCTCCTGCTCCCTAGAGGGCACCTCGAGACTGTGTGCGCACGAGAAAGAGGTGAACAAACTCTTTGAGCCTATTCTACAAGAACAGTAATCCCAGTCTTGAGGCCCCCCTGATAACCTGTCCCCCGTGCTACCTCTTGTGACTATCACTCATAGATCAGACAATTAACATACAGTTTTAAGGGGACAACATATTTAACGAGACACTATCACGGGGCCACTCTAGTTCTCGATTGCAGGGTGCTATGGAGCTGCCAATGAAGTGTAAAAGCCAGTCTCCAAAGAATCACGTTGTTTCCAGGCAGCTCAGTTCCAAACAACACTAAAATTGAGCCTATTCTGAACACAACTCAGTAACCTTTCAAAAAGTCATGCAAAAAAGGTGACAAACCAACCCCTAAAAACGAAGTCAATTCATAGAAACATTCAGAAATAGCACAAAAAAATAGAGTAAGCAAAGAAAGGAATTAAAAAGCCATTCCATTCTCCAAATAATCATGGAAGTGTCAGAAGCTGAACACATTAAGGAATAACAAACATATACAATGGACCAAAAATGAAGCTCTGAAGCGGAAAAATACACATTTGAGATGAAAAAACACTTTGGGTGGGATTAACAGAAGGTTATATATGGCAGAATAGAAGATAAAACTTCATAGTAGGTGGTTGGACTGTAAAAGCAAAATTGAAATTTGGTAGTAGACATTAGTAATAAGAACTATTATTATCATCAAGAAATAGCTAATAATTAGCTATTAATCAGCTAATAACTAGCTGATTAGTCTGAGTGGAGATGATAGTGTATGGTAGTCCATGATTTGTTTAAAAGAGGTATGGTGGATTGGACTAATAACAATACCCGTGCAGCTTTGTCGGCATTTTCTTAACAAGGGTTTGCCTCTGTACACCTTTCTATGCTGTTGTATTTACTTAGTATCATATCTCATTAAGCAGGGTGGGTTTGGCTGTTCTGAACACTATTGGAAATGTAGCATGTAGGGCAGGAATCCCAAGATTGTGACCCAAATGGTGACCAGAGGCACATGACAGAATTGATATGCAGACGTTATATTAGCCAGTCTTCCCTTGCTGGGAACAACTTACAAGAGGAAAGCTTTAATTTATGCAGTTTGAGTCCTTGACCAGGTGGCTCCCGGGTAGAGGTGTGATGATGAAAGAGAATGGTGGGGTGAAGCTGCTCAATTCGTGGGGGTGGGAAAGCAGAATAGGAGAAAAGAGAGCAAAAGAGAGGCGTAAACTCCTGACCTCGTGACCTGGCCAGACACACCTCCATGTGCTCTACTACCCCGGGGCAGACTCTAGCATCAGTCACGTTGAAACTCCACCCTAACCGTGACTATTTTGCCAGCACAGTTAAAGTGACACTGAGTTTGCCTGCCTTCCAGCAGGGCACATCTTCATCTTGCTACGTATGTCATAATACTCAGTCTCCCGAGTCATTTGAACTTGTGACTCCAGTCGTGAGTGCGTTCTGCTGTTTCCTTAGCTGCAAGAGTCAAAAGCAAAGGGAGGTAAGAATGGCTTTTTATGAAATTGTACCTTAATAAGGCTGATTTGTAACCAGTGCATGACATATTGCAAGAAATGCAAACATTCACTCATAAAGACATCCACGGGCAAAGGATATACGAGAAAACAAACCTAAATATATTTCTGTCACTCTTTCAGAAACATTTTCACAAATTATTCAGCCGTAACAACAACAAAAATCAGTAAATAACTTCACGTTTTCTTGTGCATGTGCTGAGACACAATAGGAGCCATGCTCAGAGAACGCGCTCAGACTTCTTAAAACAACTGCCTGAAGTTCTTTATGTTTCAGTCCCGGCAGGCTCAGCGTTTGACCTGCAAAGCTAATGGCCGAGAGACCTCACGGTGCTCTCGCCAAGCACTGCTGAGCTCTTCGGCTTCAGTCCGCACTGGGGAGCACTCCTACTGAGACTGTTTCTAGCTCATTCCCCTGCAGATGAAATCTTTGCCTTACCTTGTCCTGAGTTCTGGAAGACAGGATCAGTTACCTTCATCGAGGTGGCTGTTGCTGAATAAAGATTTAATCTTCCAATAATTCCTAACCCTTTACATATCCAGGGCTGTGCATGATTTGGATTTGAGCAACATTTGTTTTATTTTCTCTTAAACCAATTTGTTTCATTTCACGACCTTCCTTTTGAATGGGTTTTATATTTCATGATTTGTTTAAATAAACTTCGGTTGAAAGTCAAGGCTCGGAGGCCATGTGGGCTATGATTTCAACATGGTCATTTGACATTTGCAGTCCATTTGGTGGTGTTTCGTGGTGATTAGGTACGTTCTGTCAATAACCATCTGTATTGTCTAGCTCTGGGGAGTTTACGGTTTTGTCTACTGGATAGTGTTCTGCAAATTAGGAGAACCGATGATAGTTCCTCAATCAACCTTATAACACTGCTTGCAAAAGGAATCCTGTTCACTTATAAGTGATTCGTTCAGCTTCACTATACTTTGCATGCTATTTTCAGCCAGGTCATTTGTATATAAAGCCATGGAAGGTCTTTCAAGATTGCTTCCTGTGAAATTGAGTGGTGCCATTTATTTGTCTGATAGAATTGTTCACTTTTTCCAGAGGACTTCTTTTCTCCTAAAGAAAATTTTCCATCCTTTTAAATGTCTTTCCACCTCTCCTTCACCAGGCTTACTGACTTTTAAGCTTCTCTATTTGGAGCATATTAAAATCAGTGATGTGCACTGAGCTCTCTATTCCAGATAAATTGCACCCACTACTTCTCGTTTACCTACCTGCCCAGGACCATCTTCCAAGGGACCCAACCATATCTGACAGATGTTATATGTCTTGGCTGAATCTATGTTGATTTTCCACCATGGTGAGATGATTCCAGACAAGGCCTGGAGGAAATTTTATGGAGGGAAATATATAGGTGGCTTTATCATATATCATATATTTTATTCTGGTTATTCATCATATATTAATGTACTATTTCCAGGTACATAAATAGCTGTGTGAATGTAACAAATAGATATCAAAATACAATGTTATATTATAATTTCATAATATAATTCTATTCCATTATTTATTGTAAATAATATAAAAATAAACAGTTAATGGGAATGTCCATGGTATGTAACATAAGTGGGCATGTTCGCAGTACTTAAATGGAGTAGTATGTGCCCCACGGAAACAGCATTGTGTGCTGTTTCTTAACTTGACCTTTGTAGGCTCCAGAACTTTGCAAAATGTTGGGACGTTGTGAAGAAGGAGAGGGATTTAAGTAGCATTTACCTCAGCTTTCTAGGGCTGCTGTCACACCTTGTCACCTCCTAGGCGGCTGCATGTGATCAGGGAGGCCGGAGGTCTGGAACCCAGTCCGTGAAGGAAGCAGTTCCGGGTGCCCGGGGCTGTGCAGCCTGCAGAGGCTCAGGGCAGAGCTTGGAGGTTTCTCCAGCGTGGGGCTCCACTCCTAGGCCCTGGCTCCCTCCCGCCTCTTGAAAGCCACTGTTGTCTCATTTTGCTTCACATGTCACACACCCTCTGACCCTATTTAACATTTTTCTGTGCCTTCCTTCGCATTCTAAGGACACATTATTTGTTTACACTAGGGAGCAAACTGGTAATCCAGGATTCTCCGCATCTCAAAATCTGAAGTCAGATATTTCAAGGCCCTTTTGCCATGAAGTTAAAATTCACAGATTCTAGAAACTAGGGTTCTGGATACCAGTATTTAACCAAATACATTTTATGGAACCACTCTTTCACCTAGGATTTTATTTTCTTTTTTAAATAAAATCCTTAATTATGAGTGACAGGTGAACTAAAACTGAACAGTTTATTACAGATTTAACATAAAAATGTAGGTGTCTGCAAACTCTTAATATTAAACCATTAACATTGAACACAGGATAATCCAGGTATTTAAATCAAAATCTGCCACTTGATATGATGAAATCTTAGCTGTGATAGACACAAAAAATTATATTTTAGAAATCATCTCCTTTATGCATCTTGGTTTTGAAATGTCCTCAGTCCTATTTGCTACCACAAATAGTATCAATTGCCAAAACATTATTTACGTATATATTTACATACATACACACCACACACACACACACACTTTCTTGAGCATGGTAAAAATTTGTAGACAAGAAGTAAAACTCTTCCATTTGAAGGTAACACTGTAAATCAAAGTGAGAGGAAGTCCGTGTATATGTATTGCCCTAGTTTCTTTCCCTGCCGCTGAGACAGAGACACCTGACATCTGTAATTTAGAGGAGGGTGGGTTCCAGTTCAGAGTCTGTACAGGATTCAGTCCATAGACGGCGGACATAAAGGCAGGGGAGCAGGGCCCAGGGACATGATAGAGCCACCACCCTGGGCAGGTCAGGCACAAGCAGCAGGCAACAGCCTCCCTTTCCCTTTTATCCGACACGTGGGGCAGGGCTTCTGCCCTCAGTAAATCCATTCAGCCCTAGGGCCTCATGGGGCTCTGTCCTCAGTAAATCCATTCAGCCACACCCACAATCACACTAACTCCTACCAGTGGACTAATTTAATGCCACAGCCTCTACGGAAGTCAGCATGGAGATTCCTAAAAAACCTAGGATTAGAGGTCCCATTTGACCATGCTGTTGCCCTGCTAGGAATATTTAAACTTATTTTTTCCCCAAGAGTTCTTATATAATGCAACATATGTGTCATATATCTAACGTATACATTTAAAGCAACAAATTACATTCATTCCAACATATACATTTACCCATTTGTATCCAAAGGTCCCTGTTTTTAGGCAGGCTTTTCTTTTCTTGGCTCACTTACTTATTATCTTACACCTACATATAAAAATCGCCCTAATGGGAACATCAGGCCCTCACCCTGCGTCTCCCTCCTGATTACCTTTGACTGTGAAGACTGTCAGTGAAAGAAGTGTCGCAGCAGCTCGGCTGCGGCCTGTGGATGCAGCGCAACTACAGGGATGCCCAGTGCTCCTACTCAGAGCACAGGAGCCACAAGAGACCCAGGGCCTCAACCCAGGGGCCTCAGGCCGCACCAGCGAGCCCTTCTCTGTGTGTGCCCCCAGGCACCCTCAGCTTCTCTGTGGGTTGGCTTCCCGTGCTTTCAGTTTCACTTACTAGGGCTCAAAAACCCCAGAAACATTGAATGTAAAATTCTAAGAATAAACAACTGATAAGTTGTAAAGAACTTCCAATAGAATATACTATTCTATTCTTTTACTATTATTGTTATTAACAACACTGTTATTGTGCCTCACTTGTTAAACTATTTAACAGTTTCTATAGATAGATACATAGATGATAGATGATAGATAGATAGATAGATAGATAGATAGATAGATAGATAGATAGATAGGTAGGTAGGTAGATAGATAGATAGATAGATAGATAGATAGATAGATAGATAGATAGATAGATAGAGGTGAGAAACAGCATGTATAGGATTCCATGCCATCTGTGGTTCTCGTATTCATGAAGAAGAGAGGGTGGATAAAGAGGGTTACTACTGGAATTATTAGTCTGAAGCAGGAGATAGGATGAAAAATAGCTGGAGATTGTCCTAACACAGGCCCGTCTCTAAGTCTCTGTCATCCTCGATCCCTGTAGGAGGAACTGACAGTGGGTGAGAAACAGAGTACTCTGTTTTCTCAAACTATTTCTGTCTTCCTTCTTTATGGGAAAAAAAAATGATACATAAGAAAGTAATGCTGTAGGGCACATCTACCTTCAAAAGTCATTGTGTGGTTGAATAAAACATTCCCACATACACAAAGTGCCTGGTTCATAGTGTGACCCCCACGAAGCCCTCTGACCTCTCTCTCTTGAGTAAAGATGAACCAGGAAACCCAGTCATGTGAAAAACCCAGCATGGTCGCTAAACTGTGATTGAACCATGGAAATCTGCTGGATTCGATATGAAAAAAATGGAAGAGAGGTTTAGAAAAAGCGAGTTAACTTAGAAAAAAGATGAGAAACATTCCCACTTTCTGTCTTTCACCTTCATACAGTAGTTACCTGCAAAACTTCTTCTCCTAGTCCAGACTTTGCTGGAGTCATGACTGGTTATGTAGATTTCTTGAAAAGAAGATTTAAAACAATCTCCTCCCTGCTTTTCTAAGCACTACAGCTCTGAGTCTTTGGAAATGGTTCAGACTTAATACTGCATTACCATAAAACTTTCTGTAATGTGCCCCCCACTCATACACATATAAAAATAGAGGCTTATTGCAACAGTTTATTTCTACTCATATGGAAGAATAATAAGGGTAAATATGGCAATTTTGGAGAGCTCATTCTATATCTCAGATTTCAAAGTTCCTTGTTGAATTTTCTATACCTAACCAGGTGAAAAGGGATTACATAGGTAGAGACTTTAAAAGAAGGGCTTATAGACTTCAAGCTTGAGATAACTGGGCTCATGTTGTGCTGGAAAAACCACAGCCACATAACCGATCTGTGGCTAGAAGCAAATGAAGCAGATTCTTTGCATCAGTGGGACTCAGGATTATGATGAGGATGATGATGATGATGATGATGTTGGCTGGATTCAGAATAATCATCTGTATTAATTTCATCCTAAATGTACACCCAATGTGTTCTGGATCAGAGACAAATCAGTAATTACTATTTACATAACAATAGCTGTATTGATTTCCTTTGTCCACGGGTTTAGTCATGAACCACACACTGAAATTCAGGTGGCAAAATCTCCTCTGTGGGTACATTCACATCACATGGTATAGACTATGTGCCTTGTCTATTGTATATTGTGGAAAGGGGCAGCTGCCTCATCACAAATCTCAAAAGGGAGAAAATCTTTTCTGTCCCTTGAAGATGAGAATCAAAGAAGAAGGTTAGATTTCTGTTCTCAACTTTTTGGAATGTAAATCTCTCCAAAAGACACATAAAGTCATTATCTCCGCTTTTGGGACTAGAGTTGTCTCCAGGGTTCTGAGTCACAATTGCTCATGAAATGGAAACTATTAGGTTGATGTCTCTTAAGTTTTCTCACTGTCCACACAGTTGTACACTTACTTCTAAAAGAAGTGGCCTTAGCACTCCCGAATTGCAAGTTTTCAGGATAATTTATTTAGCCAGAAAACAGCAGGAATTCTAAAATATTTTCTTTGCACTCCATAGTGAAAATGATGATGACAATACCTAATATGTCCCTGATACTTCCCATGTGTCAAAACCAGTCCCAGGATTTTACTTAAAGTTTATGTTACCTCATTAATCTCCAATACCTGGTGAGGTTATTGGTGTTTGAATCCCCTTTGCCATGTGAGAAAATAGACACGAAGAAGTTAATAAAACCCCTTTGTTAAAAGCTACAGATCTCAATCTATGCTGATGGTAGCCTTTGTGAAGAGAAGAACATGCAGTAGGGAGATAACAGAACAGTTGCATTGTTAAATTTCTCACGTGAAGGTCTATAATCACTGTGGTACTAGAACTCCTGCCCACTTTCCTGTAGATTTGTTTCACTTCAATAGACTTCATGCACTCTTTTTATTGTGGTGACTTTTGCCATCATATCACATAAACTTAGTTAATGGATTTATCCACAACAAGCAGTGCTGCACCTTTGAGCTAGAGATTTTATTGTGTGTGTTTGTGTATTTATTTATTTATTTATTTAGAGACAGGGCCTTGCTTTGTAGTTCAGGCTGACTCTGAGCTCACTATGTAGCCCAGGCAAGCCCGGAACTCAGCAATCCTCCTGCCTCTGCCTCCAGAGTGCTGGGATTATAGGCATGAACCACCACACCTGGCACTATTGTGTTTACTTTTGACTCTCTCAAATCCTAGGTTTGTTCAGAACAGTAGTTCCTGCTGGGTGTGGTGTTGCACACCTGTAATCTCAGCACTCTGAGGCTGAATGAGGGAGACCTCTGTGAGTTCAAGGCCACCTTGGAATTCATAGCAAGACTTGGGCTCAGAAAAAAAAAAAAAGCGTCCCCAGGTAGCTATGTTTGTATACATGATTGAGCACACATTCTCAGTGCACACGTAGATCTCTATTAAGTAACAGGAGTCTGTCCTTTTAGGGACTTTAAACCATCTGTGGAATAAACTGGGGTAAGGAGTCCAGTGACTATGCTTAAGAGGCAAACTTTTCTTCAGAGTTAATATAAATGGAAACTTCAATTTAGCTATTGTCCTAAGTGTCCTAAGTTCTGAAGTCTAAAAATCCTGACTAAATGAGATTTTTCATCCTGAGGTGGAAAGTTAAAATTCTCAAGTCATTTGATACCCTACTAATAAGACAGTTGAAATCCTTTCTAATTCATATTTTATTCAAATATGTCATTATATTTTGTATGTTATTAGATATCAAGCCTATTTTCTGAACTCTTGCATTTTATGCTTCCTAAACTTCTCTATAAAATAAAGGAAAAATATGAAGTTAATAAAACATTTATGACAATAGGACTAGTAAAATTGCTATAAGGGAAATAAACATGGTGGGAAATTTTATTAGCAATAAATGAGGATGACTTATTTTTCATCTTGGTTGTTTATATTATTATGATTCTTATCAGTTTTTATTTTAAAGGTAACTTTAATAATGTAAATTATTAAAATACCTTATTTTAAATTATAGACTTAATTCTTTGAGAACAGATCAAGATGCAAGAGACTTCAGATATCAGTGAAGGAATAAAAATAATAGGATGCATTGAAATATTCATTAATCCAAATGTTAGTGACTGTCTTCTGCCTCAGTAGCAAGACTCAGGTTTAGTATTATAAATAATTCAACAAGATTGTAAAGGGTATTAGATTTAAATTCCACTCCTTTTGTAAAAAGATGATCAGAATCCAGAAGTTTTGTTCTACAAATCTTAAACTTCAGTGCTAACAATGGTTTATTATTTTGTTAGAGGTCAAAGGGAAAAGTCATAAAATTAATTTATAACATGAAAGGTTCAATGATGATTTACTTAATTGGTATACTACAGATTTCAAGTCTTTCAGATGCTACTCATGTCTTTAGGCGAGATAAACTGCAAACCATGGGAATCCTAATTACAAACCTGACCTTTCAACTGAGAAATCACAATGGCTTGTTATACAATGAGAACAATTAGAACATGAAGTGCTTTAAAAGTCATTTCCATAGAGTAAAACTGTAAAAATGTTTTGACTGTAGGAAAAAGTAGATTGCCTATAATATTTTAATAATCAGTATCTTACAGAGCAGGTTTGGTACTGCCCACATGATCATTGAAAACGTGCCAAGCACTGTTGTGTGATTCCCTCTGTTGTCTGTGGTGCCCTTAAATGGGGAAATATCTCCTTCTGTTTTCCTTCACCCCTGCTAGTCTGTGTCCCCGTGCTTGAGAGTAGAGTAAAGAAGAGACTCATCACTGCAGTCTGAGGTTGAGCGTGCATCTCTAGTGTGTCTGGTGGCAGATGCCCCGCCCTGTGGGCACCTGTGCTGACTTAGCAGCTCACGACCCTCTCCTGTGGCTGCCTCCACCGTGGTGCTGTGTTGTCAGGTACCCGGTGGTCTGTGTCCATAGGACCTATGGTATTCATCAAATGTACACGGCTAGAGATCACAATAAAAGAGGAAGTCAGGTTAATTTTGCACATTTTGAAAGAAAGTTAATAACACTGAGGTAATTTTTCCTGTGTCGCTGAATCCTGGAAGAGGTTTAAAGGGTAACTTGAATGTTGAATTTGTAGCAGAATTTTGAACACTTAGTTCCCAAAGTATTATAGATGTTCAGCATGTTTTAATTTCACATTTGAAGTTCCTGAAAGTGTTTTCAAAGACAATATGATTCTATATGTTTACTCCGTAACATTTGAAACTAACTGTAATTTTCCCTTTTCCCTTCAGCACTCTTTTAGCACTCTTTTAAAGCAATTAACCTTTTTCATTTTACCTGTATTTTCAGTGTAGAGGACTAAAAAGAACAGAGGAAAAGAGATCGTTCCTGGGTCTTTTCAGATGTTTTAGACAAGAGATGGCAACTAGGTTTATCGCAACGGCCTGACCTCGCACATGCCTAACCCTTACCTGGAGGACCTTGTAAGGAGGAACTTCAGGCTGGATAGAATTTCAGGGTCAAGAATGATCAATAAGCTACATCAGTTATGGTTCTTAGCATCTACCATTTGTTACCAACTCCCTGATTTTGGCAAGGAACATGACTAGGATTCTGAAGATAAAAGCGTGTGAGACACAGGTGATCCATGAAAACATGTCTGCTTGCTTTGCTTCTTCACTGAGAATCTCACTCTTGATTCTTCCAATGTACCAATGAGCATTCTGTGTTTCAGGAAACTTACAGTGTGCCTTCAAGGACTTTCAGGTTGAAACTGGCTGTTGGGCCTGTGTATGCTAAGAATCCACTCCTATAGCGAGGGCTCAAAAGTCTTCTAGATTGCCAAGGGCCCGTGTGCTCCTCTTTGTAATAAATATTTGCTTAAGAGCTATATCATGAGACTAATTAGGCCAGAAAGTTAAATGGCTAAAACAAAGCCCTCTTTTTCTCCTCTGAGCTGAGATGCTGCCCCCGTGGCCTCTTCGCACAGAAGCAGGTAACCGGGGCTGAGGAATGAGGGGTGAAGGAAGGTGGGATGTATCGCAACACATTCGTCAGCACTGAGGTTCTTCCCTGAACGATAGATAATAACACTATTGGGAAGAAAGCTGATGTTTCCAAAACAGGGTCCCGCCTTCAGTGCCAGCGGAATCTCAGACAGTACCCAGATAGCCCCGCGGCCAGCCCCCTCCCAGGAGCTGAAAGCAAACTGGCCACACTGTATGTGTGTGTGCGTGTGTGTTTGTGTGTTCTGATGTAGGAGGCCTTCCGAGGTGAAGAAGGCTTCCTACACAGCAAATTAACATTTGTGTGTATGGGGAGGAATCAATGTCTTATTGTGTTGTGAAAGACACTGAGGTTTCATTTAACTGAGTCCTGAGTAAGAAATTAGTAACCTGCATTGTAGAATTTGGCTGATGAATCAGCAGCGGCCTGGCCTGCGCCGCCAAGTTTGCCAGTGACAAGGGGCTCTCGGTTACCTCGTGGACTTCCGGTGCGTTCTCTACTGATCTGTGGCTTTGCCAACCGGTGAGCTTTCCTCTCTCTGGCTTCACCGCAGCTCTTTAGAGACAAGCTATAAGGGTGGCATCTCTGCTGCAATGTGACAAGCTTCCAAGGCTGTTAGAAAACAATCAAAGTTGCCACTAAAATGCTGTGGCTGGTATTGACATTAAAATGAACAGAGAGATCTCAAGAGTCTAAAATGTTCCCACTGGAGTCGGTACCATTATTTGGAAATTTTTTTTTCCAGTTTTTTCTCCAGAGATCGATCAGTAGTAATCCCTGATCCCTTGTTGTGTTTTTGGACAGATGAGAAGCATACGGGCCTTTTTTGTGTCATGATATTATGGTATTTCCAAATGATATATGCAGTTCTACAATATAATCTAATTTTGACATAGAATAAAGGTTGCTCGGGGTTGTATTTCAGGAAATCTTTAGCATATAGGAAGCACCGACATCTCTGTATTGTCATTTTTGGAACCACTCATGATCAGACTCTACCCAGCTGCCTCTGCTGGAGCTTTGGAGTCTTTGGAGTAAACAGCACAGAAACAGGTCAGCTGACGGAGTCTCGCAGGGTTTCTTGGCCTCTTCTAGAAGAGTCATAGTAGCAAGTCCGATCTCATGACTGGCCTTGATTAAAGCCAAAGCGTCTCAAACATTCATTAGATGGATATTTTGCCTGCACATAGTTTCCTCTGGAAACGGTTCTGCCTCTTTATCCTTCATCATAACAACGTGCAACAATAAGTCAGCTAGAGCATTAATAAGGGACCGTTGAATGAAAGAGGGGTAGACAGCCAGCAAATGCCTTTTCTGAAACATGACGTCCTCCTGTAACAAGCTGTGAGCGATGCTGTCCGGAGTCCAGCTGAGGTTGCCCCACACTCCGCATCCCGCTCTCTCTCGTGTACCTTTACATTCTTGTCCTCTGCCGGTGCCCGTTGCTACATGGCACTGGGGGAGCATGGTCTTGGCTTCAACCTGCCGCAGACAGAATCTGCAGGCTTCTCCGCGACGCCCAGACATATGGAATGTGGGAAAAGCTCTTCTGCATCATAAACATTTTTAACTAGTGGGAGAAGATAACTTTAAACGGCCATATGCTTGGAGAAAACACTTTCATTATTGAAGCTGCTGGGGGGTTATACAATAAAAAAAAGTCCTGACAGTTCTCGTGAATCTCCAGGCCTTGTACATTTGAAATCACGTCTCATGCAGTATTCTCACTTGAATACTCCTCAGTGGAAATCATAAGCATGCAGAAATCAGGATGGGCCTCTCCAGCCAGAGGCTGGTCCGTGTGCTACTGGTCGGGGTGCCTGAATCACAGTGGGGTTTCAGAGGGTTCATGCTGCCGTGGACAGAAAAGGATTAGGGGCAGCTGCAGACCACAGTTAAAGTCTTACCCACTACACATAGCCTCAGACTATTGACATTGGACTTTCGGTTTCCTTATTTTAAAACTGAGACCATGGCACATACTTCTTGCTACGGGAATCAAGGGCATGTTTAAAGAGCCAGCTGCAATGCCCCATGCATAGCACTCAAAAAACAAGATTGTGGTTCTGGGCCTTTAATGCCCTTTGTCGCTGTGATTCGCTGTTGGATCTTCTCCAGGCGCTCAGGAGGCATAAGACTCAACCGCGCCTTCCAGGTGTGCGGCAGTCCAACAGCTCCATCGTGAGAGTCTTTGCTAGTCAGCGTCAAGGAGCCTCAGAGAGCAGGTGTCGCTCTCCCAGGTGACACCTGCCAACCTTTTACAGACTGGAGTCCATGTGTCAGCACGGAGAGTAGCGTTGTGCACTTTTGCACCGTAGTTTCTTCTGGGAGCCGGGATTCCGGAGGGACGTGCGGCCGGTGCCCAGGACGAGCTGGGATCCCGGAGGTCTGACCCCTAGAGCTGCTTCCTCGCACTGTGGTGATCCTTCACAAACGGAACCAGAATCTAGTCACCGGCCTGAGGATTCACGTTGCAACTAGAAGGAAAACTTCTGCATGCAACCTAATTTTAACATTTCCATGTGTCTTTCTGTAACAGGAGAAAATAGAATGAAGCCTGTCCAAAAGTTCACAAATAATTTGAGTCCTTCTGGAGTACAAAATAAAAACAGAAAAATAAAAGATCAGGAGTGGGCCGGAGATTTAGCTCAGTGGTTCCAGCGCCTGCCTCGCAAGCACAAGGTCCTGAGTTCGATCCCCGGTAACCACATACAATACTGGCGTGGAGACTCACGCCCACCAGCCATCAATACCACATACCACGGTGCTGGGCGTGGTGGCTCACGCCTGTCATCCCAGCACTCAGGAGGCAGATTCAGGAGGATTGCTGAGTTTGAAGCTTGCCTAGGCTACATAGTGAGCTCAGGGCAGACTGAACTACAAAGCAAGACCCTGTCTCAAAAAAAAAGAAAAAAGAAAGATCAGGAGTTATTCTTCAGTACCAAATAAAATAGAAGTACATAAATGATCATGTTCTTAAAATAAGCATGATATTTTAACATTTTAATATAAATGTAGAATTTTAGTTATAAATTATTTTCATAAAAATCATTTCATTGTGTCCTCAGAACAGACCTGCAGGAGATAATTATGTCAGTACTTTCCATGGATTATTAAGATCAATGAGGAATAGAGGCTGCAAATCCAATAGCTAATGCTAAACCTTATGGCCACTTTACATCAAGTTTCCACAGGAAGGGACATATTGCGAGCTATGAACACACTCTTCCTTTTGAAAGGGTTTCTCACAAAGTATCACCACACACACACACACACACACACACACATTTTGTTCCTTCCCCAAGGGTGAGAGCACAGATGTGTAACATGCCAATATGGTTCAAAATAAAATTGCACCTTTAGTGTCAGCCTTATCTATAAATTTTTTCACCTCATGTTTCTTTACATGTTTATGATGTTTGTAAACCATACAGATAATTCAGACTACTGGAAGACAAAGCTCAGTGTTTTCTAGCATGTTTCTTGTGGAAGACAAAGGCCAGAGAAAAGGTGATGTAGCCTCACATCAAGAAATAATGATCCCTGGACCTTTTGTGGTGGTGTGTTGCTACTGATGAGATACCTGCTGCATAATACAGGCAGCATTCTCTGTAAGTGGTTTTTAAACCTAGGCTGTGTACGCGTTTGGTATGCTTTAGTTTTATTTTCATACACCTGTGTGTGGAGAGAAGCCCTCCTTCAAATCCTGTCCACCACCTTCTGTGACATGGGCACCGTGCCCGCTACGAGCTTGTTCAAGGATGAGAGTGAAATCCGTGTCAGAGAGACTGGACAGCGCTGATGCCATTGCAGAGCAGCGTGGAGCTTGACGTTGTCCTGGGCATCGGATCTGGTCTTGAACTGAAACAAGGCCCCCTGCGTTTCATTACCAACGGGTGCACCTTGCTCACCTCGGTTTCCTTAGGGACAACGGGAACACCAGGGCCTTCCTGTGCGGTTACAGACCCACAGAGTTTTACCCGAAGTGTATTAAGAATCCCAGTACTTTGCACACAACTCAGCAAACATTGTTTTCTGCCGTGACTTTTCTCTCCTTTACATGAGAGACCATACATTGTTTTTATCCTATGTGAATTTTTTTTTTTTTTGAGACAGGGTCTCACTCTAGTTCAGGCTGGCCCTGAGCTCACTTTGTAGCCCAGGCAAGCCTGGAACTCAGCAATCCTCCTGCCTCTGCCTCCAGAGTGCGGGATGACAGGTGTGAGTCACCACGCCCAGCACTGTATGTGGTTACCGGCATCAGACTCAGGACATTGCGCTTGCGAGGCAGGCGCTGGAACCACTGAGCTATACTTTGGGGGAGATTTGAATTTAACTTCTTCTGAAGATAATACAGCGTGGCTGGGGACAAGAGTGACGGACCAAGTTCCAGTGTCTGGACGACTGGCACGCTGTGATTGGCTTAAATAAATTCAGCATTAAGAAGTGGGTCTTAGTGTCAAAGGTTTTCAAAAGCCTTTATGGTAGTAGGTCTTTTTCTAGAATTTTTCTGCTCTTTACTCTCTGAAGAAATTTTCACAAGATACCCTTTAAAGTAGTCCTTGCAGTGATTATCTTCCTAGTTTATAACTATGTGTTCAAGGCCTATCGCATGTGCCATCACTCTTACTTGTTCACGGATGGTGCAATGCTAAATGACATATTAACATGCTGAAAAAATATCAGAAGAAATTAAAGCAGAATTTAATAAGTTCTAAAGTTTGTCGAGAGCTTAAATAGGTTTCACCCTTCACCCTTCCTGAGGGAATTTCCAAAGCTGAAGAGAAAATGATGATAGTTTTTTGCATTATTAATACCATTTGAAAAGCACTTATCTAAGTCAACTTTGACTTTGGCAGCAAATAGGTGTCAGGAATCTCATGTTGATGTCTTTGATTCAGAGTTTGTGTCATGCTTCTCCCTTTCCAAAAGGGAGAGGCATCCAAATTTCAGATAAATCAAATACTGATTCAAGGTCCCAGGATGGGGAATTACAGCTAATAGTTCAGTTCTATTGCCAATAAGCAATGATCTTTATTTAAGGTTTGGATCTTTATGTCCAAATAATTTTGGGTTTATAAGTCTGATACTCTCACTTATGATCATGATGTGGGATCTAGGGATCTTTATGTATTGCTTCCAGAAAATTGTTTCACCAAAATCTTACTCTGAGCTTTATCTTAATTTTTGGGCTGATTTCAATTACTTCTACAGAATAAAGAGTGACTCTCTGGTGCAGACAGTACACTTAGAAGCATTCAACTGTACACTGTTTCTATAAATAAAATTACTTTTTATCAACAATTAGTTTCTTTTACTCCTAAATATATATAAGTCAAATATGGTTGTTATAAAAAGTATTTCAGTTACTTAAATGCCATAGAGAATTGTTTAAAAAGTCCAAGCACAAGCCAGGCGTGGTGGCTCACACCTGTCATCCCAGCACTCGGGAGGCAGAGGCAGGAGGATTGCTGAGTTCCAGGCTTGCCTGGGCTCCATAGTGAGCTCAGAGCCAGCCCAAACTACAAAGCGAGACCCTGTCTCAAAAAAAAAAAAAAATCCAAGCACATAGTTTTCATTAAAATATGCTGCATAGTTGGGAAGATCTCAGTAAAGATCAGGAGATGAAAGAGGCAGAAGCAGCAGTTCACAAACATAAATTCTGGCATTTTGTTTCTACAAATATGTGTTAAATTCTAGTTCCTATCAGAAGCATGGATTATAAGTTATGTAGTATGGTGTGTCCAAGAAATTTATTTGAAGATGATTTTCTTAAAAATCAGATTTTGACATGATACATTTTAAGGGAAACTTTTAAAGATATATATATGATTGAGTTGACCTTAGAGAAGATATGTTACATTATTATAATTCAATTATGGTAGATATTGTATATCTACCACACATGACTTACCTTTTTCTTATTCACTCAAATGCTACGAATTATACTTGACACAAAATTTAGAAAGCTTACAGAAAACATATTAAAGTTAAATTTTCTATGTTTAGCTTTATAGACATTACTCGTACTTCATAACCTACATAATCTGTTATTATGAGCTGTGTTATTGTCATACCAAATACATTTTGAACATAGATATATACTTATGAAATTATTATTTTTGTCATGAAACAAATTCTTTTAACACAGCAAATGGAAGGTTTCACTAGTTATTAGAGGACTATTTATCATGCAAAAAAATTTAAAAAAGGAAAATACTGCAGTATAAGGATATATTGGTAATGGTAAAATTGACAGGAACAAAAATTAAAACTTGTAGAGTGTTTTCAATCATCACCTGTTTCCACCATCACAGACCTGAATGTTACCAGGATTGATGCCAGACTCTGTTTTTGCCTCTCTACACATGACAGAAACAGTTCATGTGCATATATGCTGGTGTGCAAGAGCACTTTGCAAATCCTGCCCAATTCTGAGGATTACTGAGTAGCACAGGATGGAATATTTTAAAAATATTTTTAAATATCACATAAATTCAGCAGATATCTTCATCACATTGGAAACTGCAGTCTAGAGCACAACTATTTTAAAGTGCCATCCCTAATCCTAAATGATGGAATCTGACACCTCGTACTCCTAAGGAAATTGTTAATATGTCACAAGTGTTGTCTTTCTCATGACTGAATTCTGAACAGAAACAAGTGGTCTATCTGTAGCTCATTGTTCTACTAGAAATACATTTTTTTAGGTGACATTTTCTCTTTCAAGTGGGTGTGTATGCCACAGGAAAGAGAGAGAGGAGAAAGGGAGAGAGAAGGGAGAGAGAGAGAGAGAGAGAGAGAGAGAGAGAGAGAGATACCGATTTTGCCATCATCTCTCTGATTTTCTTTCTGCTTCTAACAGGAGATTGAGTTGAGATGGAATGTCGATCATCTCTTCTTCTCTCCTCTTTTGCCGTCTTCCAGACAACAAAGACCACCTTATGAACCCACGATGTTGTCAACAATTGTGACAATTGCTGTTTTAATAACATTTTAGTCAGAATAGCGGGCTGGCTACACGCATTCGCCAGACCTGCCATAATACAAGATCATACCCAGGGCAGGTAGATCAGAAGTGTGTTTTCCCGTATCTCTGGAGGCTGAAAATTCAAGTCCATAGTGTGGCTGGGATTGGTTTCAATCAAACCTTTCTTTGGCTCGTATAATAGATGATTGGTTTCCCCTTGAGTCCTCACTTGTCCTTCCCTCTGAGTGCGTCCAGGCTCAGTTTCTCTTTTTGCTTCCAAGAGTCAGAGGACACAAATCGGATCAATTTACAACCTATCACAATAGCTGTATTGATTTCAATGCCCTGTCTTCAAATATTGTCACATTCTGAGATACTGGAAGTTGGGTATCAATACATGGATGAGGGGTATTTAGCCCATGAAAAGGAGATAACAAATTATTCTACAAAACGGAACTAGACAATCCTCTAAAATTATAAAATATTAATGGGCGGGTTTAGCAACAAGCAACAATATCCCAAGACCTTAATAGAAGAGGAGGTAGAGTTGAAAGATTTCTCACAGGTATATCTTAGCTTCCCAGAGGGTCTTAGCGGCACATCAAGCCTGGAAAACTGTGTGATAAATTATGTGATTAAGGAGTTAATAAATGTGTTAGTAAAAGCTGATGATTTTATTGGTTCGTACAGAAGAGACCGAAAAGAAGCTGACACTGTGGGAACCGGATGTTGTTCCGAGCACGGTGTAGGCTGAGGTCAGTGCGAAAGGCTCGTGGAACTCGGTGCAGCTGGGAAGCTCTGTCCCCTCCGGTGGGTCCGGCTGGACACGAAAGGCCTCGGGAGGCGAGGTGGACTGTGATATCGTCGAGCCCCTTTGGCTTTTTGGCTTTACTCTGGTTCACTTCTGTCAAGAGTAATTTATACTAAGCCCCAACTTCTCAGACACCCTAACAATAGAATTTTATTGAAAGGCGACATTCACATCCCATTTCAGACAGTAAAATGCCAGTGAGTGGAGGGCCCCCAAGCCAGCGTGAGCAGACAGCCCGCCGCTTGCCTATCTTCCGCCCTGAGCTCGTGAGTGTAGAGCAGCACTTTGTCTTCTAAATAGGCCGAGCATCGTTCCTCTAGTCCAATGACCACTTTTGCATCACTGCATGTATAAATTCTGCCAGTGATTTTTAATTTATTTTCCCTTGAAAAAAAATCTCATTTTTGGTTGTGTCAAACAGCACTTTGTATGTTTTTTTGGTGAACTGAATTATACTGCCTTCCATTTATTCAGCTCATTTTCACTTCAGAACCTTGAACTGCTGCTATTCTTAGGTCTTTTCAAAACCCAGGTCCAATTCTCCTCATCAGAGGATTTCCATAGTGAGTCTAAAATTTCCACTCACTACTCAGTGGGAAAATAACTGGCACTACCTGGGTTCGATGCATCGTAAACAAAATCACTGAGTCAGTGAATCCATCTTATATTTTACAGAGTATTTGAGAATGAACGATAAGATGTATTTTAATAAAGTATAAACCCACAATTTTTCATGTTTTAAATAAACATTGAAGATAGTCCTTTATTAAAAATCTTTCTATTGTTGCATGTGGTGGCTCATGCCTGTGATCCCAGCATTCGGGAGGCAGAGGCAGGAAGATTGCTGAGTCTGAGGTTTGCCTGGGCTACATAGTGAGCTCCGGGCCAGTCTGAACTACAAAGCGAGACCCTCTCTCAAAAAAAATTAAAATAATCTTTCCATAAGGTACACAGTGTATAACTCTGTACTGTCTCCTATCAGAGAAGAAGTGATCCTTACCTTCCAAAGGGTTCACATTTTAGGGTTACTCATGTTTATTTCCTCAAATCAGGAATATGTACAAAAGATTCTCAAAATGTGGTGCCCAAAACATTAACAGCATCGTCGCTTAGAAAATTATTAGAAATGCAAGTCTGAGGCCCTGTCCAAGAACCATCAAATCAGAAACACGAGAGATGGGATGTAAGTGTCTGTCTTAGCAGACTGTCCAGACAACTCCTGTCCAGCACTGGTTTACCTTCTCAGAAGTCTAGATCAACACATGGTTATTCGAATCAAAATAGTGGGAGTGTTATTTATTTATACTTGAACTTTCCAAGTGACACTGGAGCCCACGGGTATAATTGTAAAAACCTTATTTCAGTTCTGATTTATACTTTAATTCATAAATTTGGCATCTCCAGCTGATCCAAGAGCCCTGTACCTAATTACTCAGCTAAAAGTCAATGTAGACTTGGGTTCATTTCCTGTTTCATGGATAGAAAGCCATTTCCCACTACATTTCTTTGGTATGAGACAGGAAAAAAAATGAATAGGAAATGACAGTGACCCAGCACCCATTTATCAACCTTACTGTCATTTATTAACTATCATTCTCATGAATATGTTTTTGTCAACTCTGGTAGAGGACAAAGCAATGATTTGGCAAGCTCCAAAAAGACTCAAATGTCTGAGAAAATATTTTGTTCCGGAATGGTGGTGGATTTATATTATGAATAAATGTCTGAAATGTAGATACTCTGTGTCACCTTAGTATTGTGGCACAAAGATAATAGAATTGTAATGGAGGGACTTCATTGTTTTTTACGCTATCACAAAAATATGAGCCTGTTTTTCAAAAAGAGGAAAAAGTAGCATGCAGTATTGAAGAAGCAGCAGCCAGTGATTGAATGCACCCCGGGCTCGCATCTCCACCTGCCCGGAACTCACTTGTGTTCTTCCTGCCCTGCAGACAGGGCTGCAGCCTGCAGCACTTACTGCCTAACCTCTGCGAGCCGCCTGTGTGGTCAAAACAGTTCTGCTCAGCAACAGACTGCGCTCCGGGAAGATGCTTGCCGCGGCGATCAAGCCCAGCTTTCTAGTTCAGAAGGAATTCTTGGTTCCGCAACAGTGGATTATTTGAATGACTTCATGTACTTTATTGTTTACCTTCTAAAAAAAATGATGAAGCCAAAAAACCAAAGCAGCAGTGATTAGGGTCCCTTGGGGATAAGCATGAGGGTTATTATTGTGCAGGAACATAATAGGCTAAAAGCAACTTTCTTTTGAATATGAATATAGGTGCGTGTATATATATGTATAGAGAGATTTTTTTTAAATGACAATTTTCAAGTTTTCAGAATGCAGGGAAAGATAATTCATTAAAATGGAATTAAAAACATTTTCCCCCAAATTTCAAAATTTGAGCTTATCCATTAGTCACTTTGTATATACCTTAATTCACTAAACTGTAACTACTGACAATTACATTTTCTGCTACTTCTTCTAAAAATGCCTTATCATAATAGTACAAATGTATGATGAAAGCTTGTTTACTATGAACAAAGATGTTTATTTTTGATATTTTGATATCACTATTTTGCAATAACAATTTTATCAAAATTTAATTTTATAGTTTACTTTTAAAGATGGGATATATAATCTGGACAGAGGACATAATGTCATGTTTGCCTTGAGCAGCCAGTTATCATGCTGTCCAATACATAAGAGCATAAATTTCATGTGTCTTAAACTAATATGTTTAGGGTGACTTGAACAATTTTTGGAAATATTACAATGACTTGGAAAGTTATGGGCTTCAAGGAAAAAATTATCTAGATACTAGTATTAGAATTAAATTATTCATGTTTAATTCCTCAAATCAGGAAAATGTACCCAAAAACCCTAATTTTAAAAGTTTCCTTACTGTTGGCAATGCGCGATGATAATTATGAAATTTTCAGGTATTACTCCTAACCTTTTTTCCACGTGAGACTTGACCATAATTCATATTAATCAATGTAAGCATTTGAGTCATTTTGCAATGACTCCGATAATATGTAAAACCAGAATATGAGATGATTGTGAAGGGATGACAGACACAAATGAGGTGTAAATATGACTGTTCACATTTCTAATGGCATACGGAACAATAATATAGAAGGTCTACTTCTAATAATTTAAAACAGGAAACAATACATTTTTTCATAAAATAAATTACAGAGTGAACAAGCACTTTCGTTATAGAATAGAAATGCTATTTGCTTTCATTATGGGGAAGTAAGTTTCCATTACATTACAGATTGGGGCTTTTTACTTGGTCTCTTCCCCCATATTTTATGTTAAAATACTACAAATCTTAGGAAACATGTCAAGAAGCATGAGGGGAACTGCACATACTCTACTTACAAAGAATCCTATGAACCCATGAGAACTAATTTGCTGTTATTTTGTCATGGAAATGATTCTGTTTAGAAGCAAGTATGGCTGAAGTGTTATGTTGTAGGGAAATAAAGAAAACTAAGTAATTTACATGCTTTTAACAACAAAATTTTGAGAAAATAGTAGCCAGGAGATGACTGCACTGTAAGCCATTCAGGGTGAGCAGAATGGTTGCCTGCATAATTTAGATGATTATTTCCACTGGGCTTTAGTCTCACGGGGAAAAGAGGAAAAGCCACAACTTAGATACACAAATAGAGATACTATGTAACTCTAATACTTTCCTTTTTAATCTTCTTTAAACCATAGGTATTGATATTTATCAGACTCATTTAAATATCACTAAGTTTTGCCTTAGTTACAATGAAAGTCTGCGTACATGTCTGTGGATTATATACAGTCATATGAAGGAACACGATTACTTTTAACATTCGACACTATAAAATTGTTTTAGATATACACAGACATGAAATGGTACAAATAGTGTGTGCTTTCTATATTATCTAAAGTGTTTTGATTTAAAAATAGTGTAAAATAAATTTTAGGAGAAATACTCTAATATATAAGATGAATACAATTTAAATAAAATTATTTCAAATACTTATAAATAATTAAATCATTTAATAAAAAGCACTTGAAAGATCAACTGCTTTTACATTCTAGCTACCTCAGTGTCAGCTTCAGGCTCATCACTTAGAATATTCATCACAAAGAAAACAAAATGCAGGATGCTTGGTCCATATACTTTCCTCTAAAGCTACTTTCGGTTTCAGCTCTATTATTTTCATCATGCGTGGCAATTATATTTCTGGTAATTTAAAAAAATCATCTAACTTTCCATGGATTCTGAAATATGAATCCTTTACAGCTAGTGCAATTGTAAAATAGTGATAGAAGTTGATTCATTAATGCAATATTTACTGGGCAACCACTATGTTGCAGACACTATTCAAAGACAAAATAGTTATATAAATAAAATCTCTTCTATTCAAGAAACTGAAATTCGAGTGAGGGTTAGAGACAACTAATCTAGATAAATAAACATGCAGTTTATTAGCCAATGCCAAACTGTAAGTATCAAAGATGAACTGTAAAGAGAACGGCATGAAGTAGAAGAAAGTTCTGTTTTGTATTCAGGGAAGTTCTGTTCCAAATGGAAACATTTACAGAGTCCTGAGAAAAGGACGGAGCCAGACATGTGGCGCTCTGGGCAGTCATGTTTAAGGTACAGGAAGCAACAGTCACAAATGTCCTCTAGTAAAAATGCAAATGCCCTGCAGCCACAATGCGGAAGTCTTTGAGGAAGAGGAGAGAGGGGATGGAAGCAGAGACTTGGGAATGAGGCAGAGCAGAATAGGAGGCCTGGTGATGACAAACGAAGGTCAGGGAGCCAGAAAGGTGGGGGCAGCTCATGGCCTTCGTGGGATTCTTCAGTTTTATTCAGGGTGACATGGAAAATAATTAGTTCTTTATATGCTTCTTACAGTGTTTCTTTCCTCTCCAGGGCTATCTACATTGTGTTTTTATTTTTTTTAAGAGAGAGTCTCTCTCCCTCTCTCTCTCTCTCTCTCTCTCTCTCTCTCTCTCTCTAGTTCAGGCTGGCCCTGAGCTCACTAAGTAGCCCAGGCAAGCCTGGAACTCAGCAATCCTCCTGCCTCTGCCTCCCGAGTGCTGGGATGACAGGCACGAGCCACCATGCCCGGCGCACCTTTCTCAAATTTTTAATACATATTTTTCTTTGAAGTTATAATTTAAACTTAAAAACTCTAAATATGCCTCCCCTTTGTCCCTTTTCGTTATATAACAAACCTATGTATCTGCCTGGTTATCAGATAAGATAGATCAATAGTTGCGCATGATTACCATGACAATGATGAGTGCTAATGAGACTTATTTACAATTTTTCATGTTTTCCAAATATTTTTAACATTAGACAAGCTTAGCTGATTAGGACCATGAATAAATAAAGAGGAGAATTAAATCTTTGCTAATAGTTTTTTGGTTTTGTTTTGTTTTTGCAATGCAGTGATATGTTGGTGTCAGCTTCTATTTGGAAAAAGTGAAGTGAAATTTCAGAAGATTAATAGTGTATTTTGTCAAGTTATTCTTGATATACTTTAAGTGTGTATCATTATTTAATTAATATAATTTCAATTTTCCCTGTGGATTGGCTCTAGGCTGATCTCACACAGGAAGTGGGGGTAGCTTTATTTTAGTATTTTTTTTATAGTAGCTGGAGTTTTACAAACACTGGTCAATGCTATCCCATCTTCAGAAATGCAAGTCCAGTGTACTGTGCAACAGGAGATATTTGGGGGAAAAAAATCTCAAATTTTCAGCTACCTTAAATAAACAATAGCAACAACAAAAAACAGCCTACTCACTGTTTGAATCCGTTTCAAGTGAATTATGAGATATTGAATTTTTCCTTTAAGTGTTTATGAAGAGTCAAATTTATTTAAACAAACTAAAATGTATAAATGTCTCGGGAGCCAGGGGTAAACTGGAGCTGTCATGTTGCCCCAGGTGGGCTCCAGACATCTCTGGTCTCAGCAGCAGCCTCTGCCCTTGACGTGCTGTTGGATGTACCTGGATAAGCTGAATCCCAGGGACTTTGGCTTTTTGACTGCTGCCTTTCTAATGCCATGCATATCTACGCTTTGACATGGGAGGCCTGGGCTAAATAACAAGTGGTCTACCACTAAACTTAGGATAAAGATGTGTCTGAAGACTCTTACTGATTGATACTATGCGACTTCTCCAAGGTAGTTTCTTTCTGGTCTTAGGCTTTTCATGAACTTTTTCTTTTTCTTTTCTTTCTTTTTTTTTTTTTTTCTGATTGAAAGAAGGGAGGACAATCTTCCTAGAGATGGTGACCTTTGAACTCAGTCACTTTATGGCACGTTCTTTTATAGAATTATTTCAGACAAAGGACATTTATAGATTTGAGAAAGGATACAAGGAGTTTAGAGAACTATAAGGGATTCTGTGTTCCAGTCATATCAAATAGCTAAAACAGCCTCTTAAAAAGTATTATAGATATACAAAGTCTCATTTTACATAGTACGTACTTAATTTTGCATGCACCATTAGAACTTTTTGAGGACCAAACTTATAATCATACAAACTCTTTGAAAGCAATGTAAAACACATATGGCCCTTAAAGAAGGTACAAATTTGCAGGAAAGATAAGTCTTACACAGATCTAAATATAATTAAACACAGAATTTCTGATGAGTCCTTGTGCCTCTATTTGAGTAATTTTACATGTATTCAGCCTCATAAGAACTGTATTCTCATTCAAATCAGACTTACAATATTTATTTCAATATTATCTTCTGAGAATACAGCTATTTTCTTATAACCTAGTAAAGAATATAATGATAAATAATTGAATCTAAAATTGAATGCCAAAATTGTATTTTGTTAAATAATGGGTAATTTAGTATAAATTATTTTAAGAGACCTGAATCCTACATGGTCAAGTGACAAAATGTTTAATATTAAACAATTTAAAGTAGCTTTTTAAATAAAAATCTTTTAAAAATGTGATCATTGCAATTTTCCAATTATAATTAAGAAGGCGATAATTACAAAATACTTGTCATTTCATTTTTCTTGCTGGTAGAGAATGGCCATGATGAGAATATATTAATTATTAAGTTTATTTATACTCTGAGTTTATCATTTTCACTTGTTTTTAGCATGTGTTTCTTTTGCTCACTCTTAATGGTAGTTTTTGTTGCTTTTATTGTTCTTTTTTGTGGGTACCAGAGATTGAACTCAGGAAAGGCACTCCACCACAGAGCTCCATTCCTGACTGCCTAGCAGTCATTATTTCTTTTTATTTATTTATTTATTTATTTATTTATTTATTTTTGTTTTGAGAGAGGGTCTTGCTTTGTAATTCAGGCTGGCCCTGAGCTCACTATGTAGCCCAGGCAAGCCTCGAACTCAGCAATCCTCCTGTCTCTGCTTCCCGAGTGCTGGGATGACAGGCGTGAGCCACCACGCCCGGCACTGTGGTATGTGGTATTGATGGCTGCTGGGCGTGACTCTCCACACCCAACATTGTATGTGGTTACCAGGATCGAACTCAGGACCTTGCGCTTGCGAGGCAGGCGCCGGAACCACTGAGCTAACCCTCCGGCCCTGGCAGTCATTATTTCTAACCTCACCTGCAAATCCATTGTTCAAATCTGACGGAGTAAAAGTCTAGGAAACTGCCCCAAAGGGAACAGAACTTCCTCATAAGGTAGAAGTTGATTTACTGCAACATTTTGTAACCTGAGCTTTTTCTTATGATGCTTTCTCTTCTATGAACTGGTGATGTCATTGATTTCTTTTCTCGATGTCGTAAATATCCACTTAAAAAAGAACTGAGCAAAAAGAGTAATTTCTCAGACTGTTGAAAGTTAGCAAGGTGGGAGACTTTTCGTGGTGCAGCTCTGTGTGACCTTTCCCCTTCCTGAGTGAGGTGTTGCAGTGTCCGCCATGTGAGCTGGATGTGAGTCCCACATTCACACACTGAATTCAAGCACCAGTGTGACAGTATTAAGAGAAGGGTATTTTAGAGGTGATTGATTTGAGAAGATCACTTAGAGCGGATCCCTGCTAGAATATCACCTGCGACTTGCTGAGGCGGTTCTGAACGTCTGTTTGCGCCTTCTGCTTGCTTGGGCAAGGCTGCCTCAATGGCCTGCACGGACTCTGGTATTCATCTTTCACTGCTGCTGTGACTGGGTCGGAGCCAAACATCACAGGACACCGGATCAGGGAGTAAGGTGGGTGAGGACTCCCCAAAGTGTCCTTATGCTTCCACCTTCTCATTGGATCACCTGGGCAGTGGCACCGGCTTCATTTGTTTCTACTTTATTAGGGCATGTTTGTAATTCACGTCCATTTTGCAGCCAGCAAAAGGCATTTCCCATTCTGTTAAGCTGCCTCTTTACTTACTGACTTTATAGAATACCATTTGTTGATTCCTGCTGCTGTTTCGGGGGTGATTGGTGTTCTGTTTAGAAACTCCTCTCCTACCCCTAGGTCTTCAGCTGGTTTACTATTGTATCTTCGTTGGTTTAGTGTTTCTGTTTTAATATTTAAATCTTTGGTCCATTTTTATTTTAATTTAGTTTATGGCAAGAGAAGTTTCAATCTTCCACAAACAGAAACCAGTTTTCTGAGCACCTCGCCTCGTGGTTTTCCCCATAAAGTACCATGAAGAAGCAGGGTTGGTTGGGAACTCCCTTTCCAGTCCTCCTCTGTCTCCCGCTCAGACAGAAGCTATCTTTCTCTCAATAAATTTTTCCTACTTTTAAACTCCATTGTTCCTGGAATTTACTCTTCCATTTGAGAGAACATGAACTTTTGTTTCAGATATCCAGCAGGTATGGAAAGTTGTATCTATTCCTGCTATATCAGTATGGCATTTTTTTTATAGTTTTTTGAAACAAGGTCTTGCTTTATAGTATAAGTCAACAGCGAACTCACTATGTAGCCCAGGTGAGCCTCAAACTCACAGAAATCCTCCTACCTCTGCCTCCTGAGTACTGGGATTACAGGCATGAACCACCACACCTGACAGTATGGCCATTTTTTTTTTTTTTGAGACAGGGTCTTGCTTTGTAGTTCAGGCTGGCCCTGAGCTTACTATGGAGCCCAGGCAAGCCTCGAACTCAGCAATCCTCCTGTCCCTGCCTCCTGAGTGCTGGGATTACAGGCGTGAGCCACCACGCCCGGCTTTTTTTTTTTTTTTTTTTTGAGACAGGGTCTCGATGGCCATTTTGACAATAATCTTCATGCCTATCCAGAAGCAGAGACATTTTTCCCATTTGTCTGTGTTTACTTTTGTGTCACAGGCTTTTGGGGTCAGATCCAAATATCATAAACCATGAAGTTTGAAGTAATTTTTTTGTAGTAAAATAGTAAAAAAAAAAATTATTTTTGCATTATGGGAATGGAACTCATGACGTTGTGCTTGCAAGGCAGTCAGTGGCATCACTGAGCTAAATCCCTGGCTAGAGATCAAACCCAATGTATTAATAGCTGTATGGTTGAACATTTCCCTTCATCTTCATTTTGAACACGATTCTTCTGGGTTCTCAGGATTAAATTAAGCATTGGGGCATCTCTGTGTTTTTCTCATCTCTGAGCATCTCAGATATGGAGGGCTTACCTGATATTTCTCAGTTCATGGAGGGCTTACCTGGTATTTCTCAGTTCATGGCTCTGTGTCCTCACCCTGTTTGCTTTTTTCTTTTTCCCTCTCCTTCAGCGCCACTTTTCTTTTTGTATAATTTTATAATGCACTTGAGACATATTTTTGATGAATAGTATCAAGCAAATTATGCCTCATTAAATAAGCCCCCTGTATTTAACTGGTATAGGTCTAATCCAGTTACACACGTGGAGTTTCCTGCGCAGTGGCTGCCCTTTGGTTTGCCATTGTGCTTTTCCATGATAATTTACTAAATGCTTACGTTGCGTGACCTCCGATTCTCTGATGACGCGCCTGGGTCTGCGCGCCCGTGTACTGCGGCGGGAGGTCTGTGAGGCCCAAGCTCTCCAGTGGAACGGCTGGGCCAAAGCGATGTGCGTTTCTTTTCATTGACACGTAAGGACTCGCGCTGTAAGACAGTCACCCATAGAAAGAATGGCTTCTTCACTTACCAGTAGGCATTTCAATTTCTCCTGCTTTTTCTTCCCCTGGTGGTGCTTGGAGTTGATCAGAGGGGCCTCACACTGCCGTACTCTGCCGTTCTGTTTTATTTTATCTTAGTTTAGCTTTTGGAGACAGAGTCTCACTAATTCAGTGAGTTTCTCGGCCTGCCATGATCTAGGACCCCTCTCGCTGAGCTCGCGGTACAACGACACACCACCCTGCCTGGTTCCTGTGTGTTGTTCCACTGCAATAGTTCATTTCCACTTAGCAGTAAGTAACGGTGCTTTTGGATGTCTGTTTATCTATTTGTCCACCGAAGAATGTCTTGGTGGCTCCTCAGCTTTGGTAAATACGCATAAAGGTGCTATCAATACCCATGTACGGAATTGGGAGTGGATGGAAATTGTTAGCTCATTTGGCTAGACAGTGTGGAACACAGTTACCAGATCGGGACTGCAAACGCTTTGTGCGTATAACCCGTCCGTGGCCTTCCAACGTGGCAGCACCATTTTGCCTCCACACCAGCTGTGAACGGTAACTCCTGTTGTTCCGGTGTTGCCAACATCTTGTGTTGTAACCGTTTGACATTTCGGCCTCTGTGATTAGGTGCATTTTTAATTAGCAAGTCCTCAGTGCTGTCCTCTGTGCTCCGAATATCTCTTCCTGCACTGCCATCCGTGTCTCTTTTTGTGAGACGTCTGCCCAGATCATTTACCCATTTTTAAACCTGGGCGTTTGTTTTCTTCTTGTTGAGTTGTAAATGCTCTTTGCGTAGTTTGGACCGCGCTTCTTTATCAGCTGTGGTGTTTTCCAGATATTTTCTTGCAGTTTTTGGCTCTCATTCCTTTGATACGAATTTTTAAAGCCTATGTATTTCTTAATTTCATATATTACGACCAGAGACCATATTAATTGATATAATTCTTTTTAAGTTTAATGTTTCTTCCTTAATCTTTGTCCATGGTGACTTTTTAAAAAAATATTTCGTGAATGCTAGAAAAATGCTTATTGCTTTAAACAAGACATGTAAAGAGAGCATGGTGTTCTATTTAATGACTTTGGATCTGAAACTCAAAACACCTGATTTTGAAAACTCATTTTTGTCACTTCTTTCCAAGCAACATTGGACAAATTACTTAAACACTGTGTGTTTGGTTTTCCCATGTGAAAACTGGAGATGCAAAAATATACTCCATGAATTTAAACTGAAGAGTAAATGAATTAATTTAAGTCCTCACACAGTGCCTTAGACAGATGTTGAATAATCGAATTATAATTAATTTGCTTGTAATAATTACAAAATTCACTACCTTTTATCTTTTCATTTTTTGTGCTTATCAGTTTTTGATAATGATATTTTTAAAGCTCTTAGTACTCTTATAATTTAGTTACTTTATTTCTGTGACTATATTCTGAAGCTGTATGAGTTGTGCTTAGCATGTATTGGGCTGAAAACATTATATCTGTGTTTTCTTTCACTGACATACTACTCTAGCAATACTTCACTAGTACCTTAGTTTATTTTTGTTTTCCATTAAATACTAATTCACTGGATATTAAAATTTTTGTCCTGGTTTGTTTCCTGATCTTCCTCTTCAGGTTTAGACTTTAGCCTCATTCTGATTTAATGTTTTCTCATGCTGTCAACATACTTTTCAGTCCTACTGTTTTGCTTCAGTTTGAGGACTTTGGATCATAATGGAGTGGACCATTTATATTTATTGTAGTGACACAAGGTTAGATTGTAGTTATTTATTTATTTATTTATTTATTTATTTCTACCATTCAACGTTTCACATTTACAACTGATAATTTGAAAATTGCATAGTTGATTTATATTCTTTGGGACATTATCCTAATTATTAGAACTCATTTTATTTTATTATTTTTTTTTTTGGAGACAGGGTCTTGCTTTGTAGTTCAGGCTGGCCCTGAGCTCACTATGGTGCCCAGGCAAGCCGCTGCGAACTCAGCAATCCTCCTGTCTCTGCCTCCCGAGTGCTGGGATTACAGGCGTGAGCCACCATGCCTGGCACTAGAACTCATTTTATTTTTAACTTTTTATTTATTCCATACTGTTTATCATCTATCTATCTATCTATCTATCTATCTATCTATCTATCTATCATCTATCTATAATTTCTTTATTTTATTTTATTTTTGTTTTTGTTTTTTGAAACAGGGTCTTGCTTTTTAGTTCAGGCTGGCCCTGAGCTCACTATGTAGCCCAGGCAAGCCCCAAACTCAGCAATCCTCCTGTCTCTGCCTCCCGAGTGCTGGGATTACAGGGGTGAGCCACCACGACCAGCTCTTTATTTTTTTAGGGAGGGTCTCACTTTGTAGCTCAGGCTAGCCCTGACCTCACTATGTACCCCAGGCAAGCCTTGAACTCAGCAATCCTCCTGTCTCTGCCTCCTGAGTGCTGGGATTACAGGTGTGAGCTACCACGCCTGGCACTGTGGTATGTGGTACTAATTGTTTGTGGGTGTGAGTAACCACTCCCAGTACTGTTGTATGTGGTTACCAGGGATCAACCAGGAACTTTGGACTTGCTAGGCAGGCGCTGGAACCACTGAGCTAAATCTCCAGCCCTATCAATAATTTCTTGAATAAAAATATATTTTTCATACACTCAACTGCCTTCTTTCTTTTAACCATATCCCTGATTCTGCCATCATGTTAATTTTTTCTAAAACTCTTTTTATTTCTTGTTTTAGAGAACTGCACAACATGCTTTATAAAATAAATCAGGTATTAGGTATGAAAATAAAAATACCTTTTAGATCCTGTCTCAGAAAAGTTAAAGAGAGCTGAGGATGTTGCTTGGTATGAAAATATTGGGCCCAGTCATCAGTACAGGAAAGAAAATTAACTATCTGGAACTAAAAATGAGAAAATTAAAACATGAGACTCTTAGGGAAGGGTACCACCACCTACCTTGCAAGCATAAGGTCGTGTGTTTGATCCCTGGTAACCACACACACATACATGAGAATCTCACTTTTATGTAGCCAAACAGACACAGTCCATTAGTTAAACCTTTTCAAAATAAATTATAACTAGTCCTCAAGGGAGACCATGTTAGATTCATCAGATAATTGAGGTGGCCATTTGGGGTGGTTGATTGGCTTTACACAGGGAAAAACAAACTCATTATCTCTGTAGCCTGGATGACAAAGAGGTCTGAGCTATTTAAATCAAGGAACCCTTCAAAGCTAGCCCCCCCCAAACCAGTGCTGCCCTCAGGTGTCCTTCCTCTTTCTGCCTCAAACTTCAGTTTGGAGATGCCCCCTAGGTCCTTAGCAGAAAAAGCAAATAGGTAAATACTGTACCTTTTCTCTGGCAAGAGAACCTATAGATGTAAATGAGTTCAAGAATGTCTGATAGATTTTATGAAATAGGAAATATTCAAAGGGAATGTGGTAGGGGGAAGTAATGAGGTGACAAAAAAATACGATTTGGAAAGAAAAAGAAATAGCATGTATGTGGAGGTAGGCGGTTGTGGGGTGGGTAGGGATATGGGTAAAAATGAGATTTAACTTGTATCATATGTTGGTATAAATTCCCCAGTGTTGAATGTGATTGTGAACTGTATATAAAATGTACCAATAAATAATTCAATTAAAAAATTCCCAACCAAGAAGCTGACCAATGGCCTTCTGGTTTTCAAAGGATTGTACATACATTTTGAAAAGACGGGTATGTTCTTCCACGTTTTCAAAGTAAGAGCTTGTACAAAAAGGAGAAAATTACTTTCCTGCTTTCATCGGTGAGAATTGTGTATTTTTCATTTGCATTGTCCTGAAATATTTATTTCACAGTATGAAATTATTTCATACATGCCCTCATAAATTAAAGAAAAAACATAAATTATTGAAATCATGTCATTAATCATAGCATAATAATAACATAATAACGATAATGTCAACAGTGCTAGCAATAATGATTTCTTGTGTGCTTTCTGTGGGCTAGACATTTTAACTCCTTTCACCTGGCCATAGTGCGTGACCATCTTCCTCGTGGGCAATGAAACTGCAGGCCAGACGCCCCGAGCACCTTCCCAGGCTCTCCCAGGCCAGTCAGTCCGCAGTAAGGGGTCGGAGGACTCTGCTTCATGACATGAAAGTCCATTTCATTTTTTGTTTGCAGCAACAGAAGCCTAGAAAACACATCTGCTCTTGTGCTTGACTGTTACATAGCAAGTGCTCCAATTAGCACTCGGCTTGTAGGACGAGTTTAAAAAATATTTGGGAAATGAATGAACTGACTGAATAGACTCTTAACAAGTTATCCAATTTTCAGATCGTCATTAATGCTCATTCTTTTCAAGTCATAATGAGCTGTAATTATAGTCTGGAGTTTTCAATTAGGTATCCATGCATAATTTGCAATATTTTGAATCAATATGCCACTGAATTCTGTTAAAACAAATGTTATCTATAAATCATTGTGAGAAACCCAGGCTAAGATTTACAAGTTTCAGTTGCTGTATATGCTCCATAGAAAGGAATTTAAGAAAATGTTAGAAATAGTAAATTACTCTTTACTAACATATGTGCATATATATATATATATATATATATATATTTTTTTTTTTTTTTTTTTTTTTTTAAACATGAACATTCCTAGTGAATGTTGACTTTACTCTCTGGTTAATTTTAATGTCTTTGAACTTTGGTAAACCACTGGCTTCTGGGTGTATGTTCCTATGTTTTTGGAGAATATTTTAAGATAACAAAATTGAAAAGAAAAAGTAGCTAAACTTTTGGTAAAAAGTCCAGTATATTAAACATCTCATTAATAAAAACAAATATGGTGAGAATGAGTTTCTTTTTCTTTTTTTTTTTTTTTTTTTTTTGAGACAGGGTCTCACTTTGCAGTTCAGGCTGGCCCTGAGCTCACTATGTAGCCCAGGCAAGCCTGGAACTCAGCAATCCTCCTGCCTCTGCCTCCCGAGTGCTGGGATTACAGGCGTGGGCCACCACGCCCGGCAAGAGAATGATTTTTAAATAAACTATTATAATGTTCTAAGACCCAAGATAAGTTATAAATAGAATAATGCCCATAAAAGTGATTTTAAAAGTTATACCTGCATTAATCTTCTAATAAATAAATACTCTACTGAAGCATACATATGTATCAAGATACTAAGAATCATTAGTCATTAGGAAAGGAAAAATTTAAATTTCAAACACATACTGTAAGAATGCTATAGTCAAACAACAGAATATACCAAGCATTGCTAGAAATGCAGAGAGATGGATTACTTACACATTGCTGGTGGAAAGGTGAAATATTTCCAAAGTTTTGGAAACCAATTTGGTGGTTCGTTAAAAGTGAACTCTAAGCCAGCATTATAACTCGTCACCTCCACCCAGGCCCTCAGCTATTGAAAGATGAAAACACGCTTGCGCAGATATTTCTGCATGAATGTGACATGCCTCACCACAGCAAAACTAAGTGGGAAGCAATCCATGTGCCCTAACAAATGGACAAATAAACTGGTGTATCTGAGGGACTGCTCTGAAGGGAAAGGGAAAAATGTTCATATCTGATGCCCCGACTGTGTTCAGTTAAATAACAGAAGACTGTGGTCATATGACTGCGTGTCTATAGAAGGTTTGAAGAGGGGAGATTTCTGGAAATGCAAAGCCGGTCAGGGGCACCTGGGACAGGAGGATTTGGGGATAAAGGAACGTTGGAATGATGGCAAGTGTTAGGGATGGTACCACAAATATCTACATTAATTTAAATGACCGAACCACACGACTTTTACAGTGGGTGAATTCTGTGACCTTTAATTTGTACCTGAATCCCACTGTTCAAAACAATTGCTTTTTTTTTTTTTTTTTTTTTTTTTTTTTTTTTTTTTTTTTTTGCTTTTTGAGACAGGGTCTCGCTTTGTAGTTCAGGCTGGCCCTGAGCTCACTATGGTGCCCAGGCAAGCCGCCGCGAACTCGGCAATCCTCCTGCCTCTGCCTCCCGAGTGCTGGGATTCAAAACAATTGCTTTTAATTACAATTCCTGCGGGTTGGGTATTTGTCTTACTCAATTTTTAAAAATCAAGGTTTTCTCCTTCTCTGTGCTGTGCACTCTGTTTAGAATTTAGAAACTACCTACCTCCTAGTACCTTCTCTGCTGCTATAACAGGATGCCGCAGGCGGGTTAACTTGGGGAGAAACTGACTTGGCTCAGGTTTCTGGAAACCACGCGAACCAAAGTGCGGTGCCGGGATGTGGCGAGGACCTTCACTGTGCGGCATGACGAAGTGGCCAGGGAGCGTGGGCGAGCGGGCGGAGAAGGGCCAGGCTCCCTCCCTGCGCATGTCGCCCCCTCCTGCGATGGCGCTGGTGCCGCTCCACACGGAGGGACAGGGAGATGTCCTCCGGACCGAGGCACCCCTCAAAGCCCCACATCTCAGTGCTGCTCCGTGCCACCCACATGTCAGCACTTGTAGCTGACATTCCAGCCTGCACAGCCTCTAGAAATAAAATAATGCAGATATCTCCGTCATTCACAGAAAGTTATGCAGAGTAGAAGAACCAGCAGGTATAATACGTTTATACGCATAGGAATTCTGCGATGTCCGCAGGGAAGGTGCCCCTGAGCCCTGAAATCTTTGAATGAGTTTAACCAGAAGGACCAACTCAAGATGAAAAACAAAAATGAATTTTGAAATGGAAATATCGCTGCTAATTAAAATATAAACATTTTTTTTCTTGAGACTCCACTAATATCAAAAACACAATCAAACTACTCCCTCTCATCTGTCCTTTGGCTTGGGTTTATTCAACTCCATGGCAAACTTGCAGATTAAATTAGTTTCAAATGTACAAAAGAAAATTCTGATGTTACGTTAATATAGATGGCACAGCTTTAAAAGCCAGAGTCTCAGAAAAAATAGTTTGTTTTCCTTTATGCATATGCTAAGCTACTTAATAGTGCATTAGACTGAACAGTTCCCAGGGAGATCTGAGCTATCCTTCCTCTCACAGTCAGGACGTCTTTCTTTGATCCTTTTTAACCAGCTCAGGGAAGTTAATAGGTCTTTGTCTGTGTGTTCTCACCTTGATCACGTCTCTGATAAATGTTCTGAACATTGGTATTGACAAAATAGGTTGTAGATATTTACTAGAATATCAGAGGGCAGACAGAAGAAATTTATTTACTTTCTCAGTGTATATTACATGTTTTCCTGAAGCAGTTTACTATCCCAGGAGTGTTTTTTTTCTCATTATAAACTATTTCTGTACCGACTGAACACT
>PVIC010013585.1:0-16282 GCA_004025085.1 Thryonomys swinderianus
AAGATATGTTACAAAATTTTAATTTTTTTAGAAGACTTGTTCATTTCTACTTGTGATATTAATTCCTAAAAAGAGAAAAAAGGAGAAGAAGAGAAGCAGTTTCTTTAGGAGTGGCCAATTGATTAGTGTTTAGCCAAGATTTTACTGTATTAGACATGTGCCTAATTTTTGGATCAAGCCTCAGAGAAATTATTATGCTTAAGAATATAAATGTGCTATTTTAATACTCTAAATTCTGATGAAATCATTGAAGGCATCATGATGCGAAGAAAACCCCAGGGAAGTTATGAGCAATTCAGCATGTACAGTTCATGAGAGAATGCTAATTTCACTTACCAGGGAAAAGTACAAAAGTATCAGTCATTATGAGTAAGTCCCATTGATTTTATATGCTTAAAATTGGGAAGCTGGTGCTTGTACAGACAGATACATATTTAAAATAACTACCTGGTGGGACAAAGAGAGACAGAGGAGTATCTGTAATTCAGTATATTTCTTTCTGGATTCCTCTTTTTGGAATCCTGAGTGCAGTGACCTGTTTGATGGTACTTCCTGCTTTTGTGACTTCTATGATTTTAATAGCACAGGTGGGCAATAGCTTTAGATGAAGTAGATATTAAGCTTGGTGTCCCTAAAATCACTCCTTTCTCATGACTGATTTCTATCACTCACCCTTTTCCTGCTTTGTTGTCAAGACTCACACAAAACCTTCTCTATTTCCATTCTCAACTTTCTTCCCATTCCTTAGCTCTTCAGAATCCTAACTTGATTGTAAGATATAGGAAAATATATATCTTTATAATGCTCTTTTGCACAGAATGTCTACCATGCTATATACAGATACACAGGCCCCAAAAGGTCACAAGAATTATTATAAAGTCCATTTGTGGAAGGGCCAGATATTTCAGCTCTTCACTTTGTGATTTTTAGGGTATGTTGCGGTAATTATTTTCACTGGGCTAGCAGTCATTTCACCCTCCCAAGCCATGAGGAGCAAATCAGCCTTGGAGACCTGACTCACAACAGTCCCTGTGACTTTCAGATTATAGCGAATCACTTATAAGTTATTTTTCTTTCATAGACAAGAAGGACAAAACCTGGGAAATTGGGAGATGAATATAAAATAATGCAAAGGATGCATGGAAGGGAAGGGAAGGAGACCCACAAGTCAAGAGGCTCCAGGCTGAAAATAGACATGTGTGACCCTATGAAACCCCAAGCCCTTTTAGATAAGACACAGTGTACATTCATGGGTTGTAGGCAAATTACTAAGAGAATAGTTTTCATGAATATTAAAAATTTTGTAAAAATTAGCTGGGTGTAAAAACCAACACTAAATCTCTGACAAAATTATGTCATTTACACTTCTATATTCAATCCAAGAGAAGGTGCCATTTAATTTCTATCTTGTTTTTTTTTTTTTTTTTGTGACAGGGTCACACTGAAGTAGGCCAGGGTGGCCATGAACTTGTGACAATTCTTCTCCCTCAGCCTCCTGAGTGCTGGGTTTACAGGTGCACACCACCATGCTCAGCTTCATCTTACTTGTGTGACATGTTCAAGTCATGTGAAAAAATAGTGACAGAGCAGAGATTAAAGAGCTTTTTCCATGACCAAACATTGGTAAAGACTGCATGGGCCTCTCAACCTCAAAGCTGTTTTGCTGTTCTATGAACTTTACTGTTACACATAACTCCTTGTAAACAAGGATCTGTGATAGATCCTTTGGCTTTGCTGTTATTAGTCTTCATTTCATAAATTGCACAATTACCGTCTGAGTTGGGATATCAACTACGATTAGGACAGCCTTGTAGGGGAGAGAGAGCCGAGGTGAAATTGTTACACAAGCTACTAAACACAGCTGCGGAAAATCTCAGAGAAATCCAAGAGCAATTGTCTTAGTTTTCTCATTGCTGAGACAAAATACCCGACACCCACATGTTAAGGGAAGAAAGATTTATTTGGCTCATAGTTTGTGGAGGTTTCAGTCCTTAGGCAGCTGAGTCTAAGGCAGGGTGGCACACGGCAGGGGGGCCTCGCCGAGGAACTACAGTCCAGGCACAGGTGGCAGCAGCAGCAGCAGCAGCAGCAGCGGCAGCAGCAGCTCAGCGAGGCTGCCTTCGTGTTCAGTCCAGGCTGGGTGAGACCCTCTTAGTCTCAGCATTGCATATTCCACTGTTGCGCACACACACTCTAGATCCAGCTGCCTCCAAAAAGCCCCTCCTATGACCACATGGGGCTCAGGAGACACGTCTAGACACAAGCCATACCAGCACGTGGTGACATCTCTATGGGATTCGGACGGGAAGAGGAAACAAAGGCTCTCTCCGCTTGAGAGGGCTGCTGAACAGCCCAGCCTCAGTGGCTTGAGCAGTGAAGCTTAGTTTTCTCACAAGCCTAGAGGCTGTAAGGCCACGATAAAGCTGTTCAGAGAGTTGGTGTCTGGACTGCAGGCCTCTCTGCCTGGCTCGCCGGTGGCTCCTCACTCTGGTGTCCTCCCTCAGCCTCTCTCTGTGGGCACACATCCCTAGGGGCTTCGTGTCTTAACCTCTTCTTAAAGAACATCGGTCCTGTCAGGTCGGAGCTCATCCTAACAGCTCACTTTAATGCAGCCTCCGAGGCTTCCTGGGCATTAGGAGAAGATGCAGCTCACTGTGTGACAAGGACCATCCGCTTCTGTGATGAGCACCGGAGCCAAATCAGTGGCTTCAGCGGGTTCACAGTTCATGTGCTTTGCTCCCTGTAAATCCAGTCCAGTCGGTAAGAGGGTGTCAGGCAAATGAAGGACAGGGCCAGGGTGGCTTCACCTAGCTCCCCATGGATGGGCCTCCCTGTCTGCCGAGGATGCTGCTGGGATATCATCGCTCTCGGGGTCGCATCCTGGGAGCAGCAGGCTGCTGACTCTCCTGTCACTGTCACGCGGGCCTTTCCGTGAGATCCCTGGGGGAATCATGCGAGGTCTGTTGGAACAGCTGCTGATCCAAGTTCCTGGTGCAGCAGAGCCAGGGCGAGCTAGGACTGAGAACTGTGTTTGTAGCAGGTTCCCTGCCACTGCTGCCTCTGCCCCCGGGCGGGAGACCCCACTTCGGAGTCCCTGCTTTAGACCCTCCTGATGGGAGGGGGCTCTGGAGGATCACTCCGGAGAAGCACTGCACGCTTTCTGTTTTCTTGGCCTGACTGAGAAGCTATCTTTTATCTGACTGCCATCTTTAAGAAGCTGAGTTTCTTCATTGGAGATTAAGATCGTTGCTATTCCTTAAGCTCCCCTCATTTTTTTCTACTTTTTGGAGCTGTTTACTTCAGGTACACTCCTCAGCGTCTGTGAGTTGTGCCTATTTGTTCCTGGCACAGTATGGCAGTTCCTAGCCATGAAGAAGGATTTGTCTTTTTGTTGTCGTGGTTTTACATCTTCTTAGTACACTTAGTTATCCGTATCTTGGACACAAACTGTGTGTGTCTGTGTGCATGTGTGCGTGTGTATGCACACAGGTGGAGAGATGGAGAAGCAGGTTGGTCTTAGTGAGTTTTTCATAACAGGACTCTAGTACATGTTTACCTTTAAGGCAACATGTCAGGGGCTGGTGTTTTCCAGGCAGTCTTAAAGCAAGGCAGTTAAGATTTAATGTTATCTACCACCACCAATAATCATGAAACAAAAACCAAGAAATTGTGTTTACAATACTTTGCTGTCCAGGCACTCAATTGGTTCCAAAGACATTCGTTGTCATTACGGACATTAGTGTTGGGTGAGTGCATTAATATTTTACATTGTTATCAGCCTTGAGTGATAGTAAATGCTGATAGAGTTCTGGCAGATCTTTTTTCATTGCATTTTGCATGTATGAGCACTTGTATGATGTGCCTGTGAGCCGTGGGCCCAGGCTGCTGTTTGGATAATCTGTGACAGATCTGGCCCAGGCAGTGGAAAGGAGGGCACAGAAGACAAAGTGGCCTCCATCACCCAACTGTCCATGCAGAGAGACCACTTGTCTGCCTTACTGACTTGTTCTAGCATGCTAAGTAAGGCACTGTGTGCATGCCTGTTTTATGTATGTCTGTGACAGTGAATACCATGAACTCAGAAATCATGAACATAGGGTAGGTATGTACCAAGTAGAAAAGATGAAAAAGGAGTCATTTTTTTTGTTGTTTCTTAATCATTATTCGGTCTGGGTTATTAAGGAGCTATTGTTCCTAAAGTGTAAATCTTATTTGATACAACTATATAGCTGATTATTCATTCATTTAACTAATTCAGTGTGGTGTTGGTTCATGAACTTAATTCATGATTCTTGTTGCAAATCAAATTGAATGGGAACCAAATCAAACTTCCCCAACCTAAGCAATGTGGTTTAGGTTCAACATTCAAGCTAAGCATCAAATTTGATTCGGTTCTTGACCAATTTGGTTTATGAATGTGGAAGAAATTAAGTTTGTGAACTGAGGCACCATTGTACCTTTTGTAAGTACCTTTTGAATGCCAGGCGTGTGGATTAGCAGCTGAAAACAAAACAGTAAAGAATATAAATCTGGGCCTTCTTACTATGATCTGAAAGTGATGAGAAGCAAATAGGTAATGGTGGAGTGTTGGGGAAAAATGAGATAAGATTTATGGGTGGTAAAGTCTGCACCAGAGAGAAGACACCATGGAAATGAAGGCAGGAGGAGGGGAAAGAGCTACACAGCAAGAGGAAAAGAGCAACATGGCAGAGAGCACAACATGCAGGGAGGGTTACATGTGCCCTCATTTGATTGTCGCCTGAGATCTATGTAATTGTAGAAATATTTCTTGCATTCACGAGTAAAGTAAAACTTTTAGCTGTGAGTTAGCAGGAGGAGAAAGCAGAGCATGGGGGCACTTGGTAGTCATTTGGGAAGATGAAGGGAAGAGTGCTGAAGACGTATTCTCAAATTTTGAAATGATGTCTAAAATACCATGATAACAGCAGGAAGCTGTGTGCTGAAGGAAACTCACCCGAGCACAGTCTCAGCTGAGCAAGAGCCAAATCCCTGAATTCTTGGCTTCTCCACTTGAGCTGCTTAATGCTGTAGCAAAGATGCAGAGACAGGTGCACACAGTGTTTTCCCTGGGGTCTCACCTGCACTCCTGCACTGTGGTATAAATAATTGAGGCCCACTTGGAATTGTCTGTGAGACCTGTACCACATGTGCTCTGACTGTCCAGCCAAGGACAGGAGTCTAGCCTTGTCCTCCCTGTGAGACTATAGGCAGCAAAACCAGCCCTTTGAAGAATGAGAAATGTATTTCATCAACCCATTGTTTAGTGTTTAAAACATTTGAACAATTTGGGTATTTAAATGAATTGGCCATAATTTTAATAGGTTTAGGGATGGTTTAAATTAGCCAAAATAAAATGAGAGATCAAGCCAATTGTTCTGGCTTAATTATTCATTCATTTAATGAAGATTCACCATATGCTACTGAATCCACTTCACCCTGCCTAGGTGTTCATAGAATAATGAAGGTTACCATGCAAGGGAGTCAGTTTGACTACAGGAAAATAGGTCTGACTCAGCACCTGGAGATGACAAGCTCACAGCAAAGATCTAGTTACAAACTACTTTTGAAATGTCCTTCTAAAAGCAGTAATATCACCTTCCATTTATCAGATGGAATTTGTGAAATGGTTAGAGGAAGCTGTGTAGACAAGGGGGAGAGGGTAGACTAAGTCTTGAGGTTGGGAAAAGCTTGCTGTGTTTGCAGTGTTTATTCTTTCTGTTACATAGGACCAGTGGGAAAGAGTGGGAAGAAAACACCATGAGAAGAGTAAAGCATAGTTGGAGAAACAACTGTATGAAGGAGTTTGTCAGCCGAGTGTTAAGAAGCATGACTTTATTTTTAACCTAGTGGTTCTGAAATTTCAGTGCAGGGGTGTGAGAGTACTTAAATGCGTATTTCTAAATTTTACCTACCAAGAAACCAATTCAGTAGGTCACAAGTGAGAGCTGAATATGTCTTTTTTAACTTATCTTCCAGGTATTTTGTGTGTAGGTTCAAGAACTGCCATCTGAACAGTATTGGTGTAGGCAGCCAGAAGCACTGTGAAGGTTTGAAATGAGAAGGTATCCTGCAGTATTGTTTCACTCATGTCTTGCTGAATTCTTTATTAGGTTGCTCATTGTAAATTTGCTAGCATGATGGTGTGTAGTCGGTTACTTCCTACTGGTCACTGTTAGGTGGTGGCCACCAGAGATTAATATTTTTTTTTTTTTTTGAGACAGGGTCTCACTTTGTAGTTCAGGCTGGCCCTGAGCTCACTATGGTGCCCAGGCAAGCCGCTGCGAACTCAGCAATCGTCCTGTCTCTGCCTCCTGAGTGCTGGGGTTACAGGCATGAGCCACCACACCTGGCATTGTGGTATGCGGTGTTGATTGTTGGTGGGCATAAGTCTCCACGCCCAGCATTGTATGTGGTTTCTGGGGATCGAACTCAGGACCTTGTGCTTGCGAGGCAGGCGCCGGAACCACTGAGCTAACCCTCCGGCCCACCAGAGATTAATATTAATGGCAGCAAGAAGGCAAAGATTCCTCAGCATATAATGTATAATGTTCCCTCATTAAATTGTCTATACTGAATTGAGATATATAGTTGTGATTCCACTTTAAAATGTTCCCAAGCACTACTGAGTTTTCTCTACATTTGCATTGTAGTGTGTAGTGTGCCCAGCACTCTGTGGTGATTCCTTGGCATCTTACAAGTTTCTGTCAACCTGCTGTGCAACCACTAAGGTCATCCAGAGCCCTCCAGCATCTCTGGGGGCCCCTTCAACATCCATTAGTGCACTGACCTATTAGGTGTTGTCCAATTCTCAGCTATTGTTTTATATTACTACCAGAGTGAATTTTTAAAAACTCTGGTAAAGATCCTATCACTTCTTTTTTTAAAGTTAAGTTTAGTGGGGCCGGAGATTTAGTTCAGTGGTTCCAGTGCCTGCCTTGCAAGTGCAAGGCCCTGAGTTTGATCCCCGGCAACCACATACAATGCTGGGCGTGGTGACTCATGCCCACCAGCAATCAATACCACATACCACAGTGCTGGGCGTGGTGGCTCATGCCTGTAATCCCAGCACTCGGGAGGCAGAGACAGGAGGATTGCTGAGTTCGCGGCGGCTTGCCTGGGCTCCATAGTGAGCTCAGGGCCAGCCTGAACTACAAAGTGAGACCCTATCTCAAAAAAAAAAGTTAAGTTTATTGGTACAATTTAGTAATACATAAGGATAACATTCATCATATGGAAATTATACTGATATATGAGATAATTTTGTCTTATTTTCCCATTCCCCTCCCCCTTCAACTCTCTTTCCCTGGGTCACTCTTTTTCCCTTCTTTAATGACAAAGCTTTGTTTCCATTTTATCTTTCTTTTCTCTTTTTTTCCTTGTCCTCTCCCTTCCCTGCCCATTGCCCCTTCCCATTTCACATTACCTATTACATATTTTGGTCCTTTTTTACACTTCCAATTTCTCACACAAGAGAAACAATGTGATATTTACATGTGTCTGATTTATTTCACTGAACAGTGTGGTCTCTAGGTGCATCCATTTAGCTATAAAGGCATGTGTCACTTCTTTTAAAAACTTTTAGTCATTTCTCAGGCTGTCCACTTGGCATTCTGTGACCAGCCAAAAAACTCAACATGTCTTTCCTTACTTCACAGAATTCCTTCATTCTTGAATCCTTCCCATCTTTTTATGTGTGGAAAACCTATTTATCTGTGGAACTCCTTCCACGAAAAATTTGCAGATACTCTTAGCCTGACAATTGTTTTATTTTGCCTTTTTAAATCCATATTTTACTCCTACTCTTGTTAGTTTCATTTTGGCATATGACAGATAACACATGCTACTGACTTTGGTCGTGTACCCCATGCCCCCTCATTCCTCCAACCAAGGCTGACATCAGAAGTGACCCAAGTGTGGCCTACTCCGAAGCTCACCGTGGTGCAGTGTGGTCAGCACAGATACTGTCCCCTGCAGTCTGCGTGCATCAGAGGGGCCCCAATACAGTGGTCAGATCTCAGCAGATATTAATACAAGTTTTCTTCTTGTGTCTTGATCCTGTGCAAGTTTGAGAGAAGCTCTGGTGCACATCGGCTTGCTTCTCTACCAACTTCTTTCTTTCTTTCTTTTCTTTTTTTTTTTTTTAATTGAATTCTTTATTGGTACTCCATACATACAGCTCACAATCACACACAACATTGGGGAATTTGTACCAGTATATGACACAAGTTAATTCTCATCTTCTTTCTACTTTGTAGATGTTTGAGTCTGCCCACAATCTTGACAGCATTCTCGAGATGCATTGCTTCAGGGTGGTGGGCAAAGAAGATAGAAAACAAGGAGGATTTGGTGAGGTCTTCATGAGCCAGCTGTGGAGAAGGAAACATACCTTCCCACATTGTTTTGGGAAGATCTCTGTCTTAGGGCCTCTCTTAATTGCAAAGGAGGGTTGGAGATTCTGTGAGTCTAGAATAAGAAGAACAAATTTGATGAGCATTAAAGTCTCCCATACAAACCATGTAACCCAAAATCTTAAAAGTTCTTTGCAGTACAGAGTTTGAGGGACATTGACTTTCTTGGAAATAAAAACAACATCAGCCAAGTCATGGAGTTGTAGGCATCACCTAACCAGGAGGTTGGCAAATAGTGTTCTGTTGGCAAATATTCAGCTTGTTGATTCCCTGATGACAGCCTCTATGCCATGGTTTGGACAAATGTTCCCCAAAGGTCTATGTGTTAAAAGCTGCATTCCCAGCCTGTGGTGCTGGTGGGAGGTGGTAGAAACTTCCAGAAGAAAGCCCTAGTGAGGGGAAGTGATGTCAGTGGGGTGTGTCTTTACAGATAATATCAGACCCAGTCCCGTTTTCTCTGTTTTTCAGCTACCATGAGGTGAACTGATATTCTCTGCTGTATGCTCTTGCTGTGTGGCCAGCAACTGGCCAAAGCAACCTCTGAAACTGTGGGCCAAAACAAACCTTTTTTCCTTATTAAGTTAACTATCTCAGGTGTTTTGTTACTGTAACACAAGGCTGACTATTCTGTGGAGCTCAGCTCCTAGCCTTAGGTGATGCTCAAACTCCAGTGAAGAATCTGGGTTTTCAGTCAAATTCTGAAAACATGGGTCTTTTAATCTCATGAATTGAAATGCTCCTTCTAGTGAAATGGCCTGGGCTTCTGCTCTGATCTCAATGAGACTCTCTGGCCTGTGGGATGTGGAGGGAAGATGAGCAAGGCAGCCTGCGTGCTCTGTTGTGAAGATGGAGGATACGAGTGATGTCTTGGGGCTGATCGATCTAGGCAGTTTTCTCAAAGGCTCCTTCAAAACACGAGTCTCTTGTTCCTCGCTCAATCCTCTGCTTTCCTTAAATCCTTTACACTGATGGGCACTTTTGAGCTTGATAAATTGCACTGTCTACATGGAGATAAACGAGAGCAGTCTTGATTCTTATTTAAACTCAGCAAATCTGTGGTTTCCAGACATGTGTTCAAATAGACAGCAACACCTGGAGCCCTCCAGAAAGCCAACAGGAAACAGGGTGGACCAAGAAGGCTGCTGAAGAAAGAAACACAATGTTCTGTAAAAGTCACCCTGAGAGCAGGATGAGGGAAGGGACCAGATTAGTTCTGATATGCTAATTAGCAAGACTTTCCAATAACAAGAGAAATAATACCACATTTAGGTCGAGTCCAGTCCCCTGTTGTGGAGCTAATGTATCTTCTGTGTGTTTTTTTTCTCATATAGAATTACAAGGGTCTCTTGAATGTTTTCATTTCTCATGTTTATTTGTTTAAAAGAAGGAATTTGCTGACAGCACCCCCATTAAGATGACTCCCCTTATTTATCAATCCTGTCAAGAACCTTGACAGAAAAGGGGTTTGGTGCTTTTAAAAATAGGTTTTCTTCTCAAATGAAGCAAAACGTAGAGAAAGAGGGGAAAAAGTGAAATGTGTAGCTTGTCATGTGAAAGGCAGTTTCATTATTTGTCCTTCAGCTACTTTTGTTCCCACTGAGGGACTGTTTGGTTCTCTCCCCAATTTGCTAAAGATGAAAGCCCAGTTTCCCAGCCATAAAAGACAGGAAAGGACAGAGGGAGGAGAGGATTTTTCCATCCCTAATCCTTGGCCTTTGTCTTGAAAGAGGGTCTGGGGAGCTGCTATGGTTCCCAGTGTACTGGGATGGTCCCAAACTGGGGTTGTGAGGCCTTGAGTCCTGGGAAGCTCTGTTGGATGCCACAAGTCCCCATGGGTTGAAAGTAACATTATTTGCATAGATATTTTGCTTCTTGAAAGTTCCTTTGCATTGCTCATTCTGCTCATTCAAAGGTAGTTTTCAACTCTAAGCTCAGACTTTCATTGCTTCTATTTCCTACCCAGTGGGAAATACAGATGCAACAACCTGGCTGTTCTGCCCCCATCACCCAAGATACACTCAGCCCAAATATGCTGGAAACACGGTGCATGTGTGGGAATGGAGCAAACTAAGACAGAAGCGGTGGGCAGTGTCAGCTGCAGACTCATGGAGTGGGGCCTAGAGGTGATGCAAGCAATTGGAAGACAGAGGTAGGTCTGGCCTTCCATCCTCCCAGCTCTCTGGCCACAATAAAGCGTTCCAACCACTTGTGCCTCACTTTCTGAACTGTGAGAGGTGGCTAGAGTCGGGTTGGTCACTAAACCTCTGTAGTTCTTTTCTGCTTCTCGAATATGTATTTACACAAGTTTTTTTGCTGTTGTTGTTATTTATAATACCCTAATACCTATGAGAATAAGGTAATGAGATTAGGATAATTTGTTTGCCCTTGGGCAAATATGATCCAAGTTTCTGTTTTTAAAAATAAGAAAAATAGCTGGGCGTGGTGGCTCACGCCTGTAATCCCAGCACACGGGAGGCAGAGACAGGAGGATTGCTGAGTTCAAGGCTTGCCTGGGCTACATAGTGAGCTCAGAGCCAGCTTGAACTACAAAGCGAGACCCTGTCTCAAAAAAAAGAAAAATAATGCCTACCTCATGTGGATATTGGGAGAATCAAATTGTAAAACACTGGCAGGCATTTACTATAATGCCAGCCATATTGTCCATGATAAGTGCATGTTAAATATGAAGATTCTCCCTCATGGACACAGGCCCAAGTGACATTTTGAGGTGTGATATCAGTCTTATTATTTGCAAGCTGAGTCTATGCATTTGGAGCATAAATTAGTCCACATACAGAAGGGGCTGCACCTCTCTTGAGGTTATAGGGGACCCACCTCCGGGGTGAAGCTCTGCATGTAGAGCTGATGGGGATGAGGCTGGGAGGTGAAGGCTGAGACGTCATTTTTGGTGTCAGAGTTCCTGACACAGTGCCCAGACTGGAAAGATGGACTTGGATTCCTTGTCATTATCCTCAGACCCCTGAATGGATCACAATGTAAGTAGTTTTATTCAAATTGAAACACTGTTGCCACCTGTCATGATAGAAGCTGCCATGGAAGAAGTATTGACAATCTAATGATAAACAGGCAACTTCTCAGACACGGACATTTTCCTTTGTTGGTGGTGTATTTGTGAAAATGGACTAAAGAGCAAGGAAATTACGATTAAGCGTCTACTGAATGCCAGCACTTAGTGTAACCCTCCGTGGCCCACAGCCTGTCCACCCCGTGGAATGGGCAAAGACGTGCCTCCCGTCTGTTGCACAGCAGTCCAACTCAGAAGGCTGAGTCGAACAACCCTGTGTTAGCACCATGTGCGATGCTATTCTTCCCCGGGGATTTAAATTTACCTGCTGGTTTTAGATAAGCTATACCAAATAAATTAAATAGGCTTTGGTATCCTACTCCTCTTGAATTATAGATCAAAATTTGATTAGGTTATTGATTAATGATTTAGTAACGCCTCGAGTTTTCAGAGGGTTGACAGGGATTCCTCATGGTGCTTAGCATTCAGCATTTGGAGAAGGGTTGAGTTCCTCACAATCCTTGTCATCTTTAAATATGCTTTCAAGTGATTGGAATGCACAGATACAAATGAAAAACATTAGCATATTTTCCTCCCAACATAGGTGGTGCCTATGTAAATGTGTATTCTGTCGATCTCAGTGTGTGTTAACACAGGCATGTGTGAGCGAGTGAGTGATGGAGAGATACAGTGACAGGGATTTAATTAATTTTGCTGACATTGTTGTGCTTTCAGATACAAGTAAGAGAGGAAACTGGAGCAACCTAGAAATCCCCATGGTTGCTATTGATCTTACTTTTCTGTTCAGTCAAAATAGAACTGCAAATTAACAAAACAAACCAGCCTTGGGCAACTGATGGCTTATTGACGATGGAATCTCAGAGGAAGTTGAAGGAATGACCTTCTTGTCCAGGAGGGAGGGGCTTCTCCACACCCAGCCCCCTGTGCACAGAGAATACCAAGGCTTTCAGTCCGAGGAAAAGGAGATGGTATTGCAGGAGTTACCTATTTGGCTTCATATAGCACTGCCATGTCACGGGCACTAATTAGCAGAAATGTCTTCCTGACAGCCACTATTAGAAGCAGTTTCACCCAGGAAAGTCTGAAAAGTAAAACCTGGAAGGATGAGAAAACTAGGTCAACCTATGTGCTTTATTTGAGTTGTCTGCCTATGTGAAGTTAGGAAAGCTAATTAATGCTCTTAGGAAAAAAATGTTCACTTTTCAAGTGATCAGTTTTAGTAGTCCAAAGAAATCTTAACTTGTCTCTAGCCACTGACCAGGCCACTAACTAGTTGAATTTGGACAAGTTGTATAACTCTTTAGAAATTGTACAGTCCTGAGTGTAACTTAAAAAAAATAGCTGGTATTTCTCAAAAACCCTTGTTAGTCCTTCGGCCTGGAACGGAATCTCTATAGAGCAATGGTTCCAAAGATGGAAGGTTGATCTGTCCCTCAAGAGACATTTGGCAGTGCCTGGAGACATTGCTGACTATCACGCGTGTGGTGGGGGCAGAGTGAGAGGCTGCTAAGACATCACAAGGACAGGTCTAGAGATTTTGTGCTGTCCTGCCAACTCTGAACAGGTCACAACAAAATAAGTCAGATCTCAAGTGTCAAGAGTGCTGAGGTTGAGAAACTCTCTTCTAAGAGTGTAGACACTGATTTAGTTTCATGATTATCACCAACATTTCCTATTCTGGTATTTGGACTAAAAGGAGATTTAAAGACAGATGGGGTGGGGGGGAGCTGCCACCTATCTATAAAGACAAAGTACTGAGGCCTATCAGCAGCCATGCAAAGCCCCAAAAAGCCTAGGGTTGGGTTAGAAAAGGGCAGTTGCAATCATCCCATATGTTTAGGACTGTTTGCCATGATACAGGGGCCACGTAAAGGGAGAGAAATATAAAATAAGAGTGAGTCCTCCAGCCTGCTCATAGGCAGGTACTTTTACCTGTTGGTTGTTTTTGCAAAAACCGATAATCAGCTATTGCTTAGTACAAAGTAGGTTTTCTATTGCGGCTGAAATAAATTATTCTTAAATTAGTGGCATAAGACAATGCAAATTGATTGCCTTAAAATTCTATAATTTAGAACTCTGGAATAGGCATTCCTGGGGTAAAGCCAAAGTGTTGGGAGAGCCACACTGCATTCTGGAGCTTAAAGAAGACTTTGCTTGACTTTTCCAGCTTTCAGAGACTGCTCACATTGTTTGGCTAGTGACCCCTTCCTCTGTCTTCCAAGTCAGCAAGACTAGGTCTCTGACTGTACACATTTCTTTAGTCTCTTCTGCCCTTGACCTTCACCTCAGCCAAGAAGAAATAATTTAAGGGTGCATCAGATGAGGTTGTATTCATGCAGATGAGCCAGGACAGTTTCTCGGTCTCAGAATGATTAGCTTGACTCCAGTTTGCGAGGTACCTTTGCTGTATAGGGTGCCATGTTCAAGGTTCTGGTGTTTAGGATGTGGAGATATTTTAGGGGCTGTTGTTCTGCCTGTCAGCACAGGATCCTATATTTTGGACACTGTGACACCACTTAGTTCCAATATCAGAGCTGAGCCACTTATTTCCCTGAATGCAATCAAGCAATAACAAATGCCGAAGGCCAGGGATTTAGCCTAGTGGCACAACTGCCTTCCTTGCAAGGGCAAGATAGAGTTCATTCCTCAGTACTGAAAAACAGTGCTGGCAAAGCTGTGGAGAAAAGGAAACCTTCCTTTATTGTTGGTGGGAATATAAACTAGTAAAACCATTATAGAAATAACTATGCCCCAGTGATCCTCCTAGATATCTTCCCCAAAAGTTAAGACATTATATTACAGAAATACATACATAGCAATATTTATAGCAGCACCATTTGTAAAAACTAAATCCTGGAAACAGCCTGTACACTCATCAACATGATTGTATAAAGAAAATGTGGAATCTTTATACATGATGGAATACTACTTTGGTACAAAGAATGTCAGATTTGAGACATTTATAGGGTATTGAATGTCCCTGGAAAATATAATGTTGAGTGAAATAAACCAGGAACACAAGCTTAAGTATTACAGGATATCCCTCATCTGTGAGGCAAAGTACAAAGAGAGTAATGGATGGATAGAAAAGGACAGGATACAGAACTTGTGGAATTGGGAGGTGGATAAAGGGAAAAAGCAGGAGAGATGAGGAAGAGAGGAAGGAGAAATAAGTATAAAAATATGTGCCATGTACAGGAACCAATATACTTCAATTAATGTAAGCATTATATGTCACAACATGAGCTAAAATTAATAATATCTATGAGAATGAAAATTTGATATGGGAACTCAAGGAAGAAGGATGAAGGGGACGAGAAGAGGATTAAAACTAAAAAGAAACAAGCTGTGGTATGTATATGTAACTACTCCTCAAGATGACTGTAAATTACATGAAGTGCAATTGTGTACTAATAAAGTTAAAAATTTAAAAAAGAGAACAAGAGGTATGGAAGAAGGGAGGAGGCAGAGACAATGTGAGGATTCTAGAAAGGTGTCATGAATGTGTGATGATAGTCTTCTAGGATGGTTTTGCTATACCAGATCTTACACAAAATCTAGGGCAATATATATTCTATAAAGAAAATATCTGAATTGCATAGATTCAAGAATTATAGTTACTATAACAATCAGTTGTGAGGTTACTTTTTAGTGTTTCATCAACTGTATTTCTTTTTTATCTATCCTGTTAAAAATACTTAGCTATGTATGTAATTCCCAAGAAATAGGCTAAAGTAGAAGTCTGGTGATTCTAGAAGTATCTCAGAAAGTAACCTTCTCTATTTTATTATCAGTTTACCTTCTTGGGAAGAGGTGCTAACATGCAAAAACATTTTCTAAGTACCAGTTACTCAAAGGATATATAAATGGCACATTCTAAAGAGAGCAGCATAGTACTAATGGGCAATAGAATAGTGCATTCCCTGTGTGCCAATAAGAGTCTTTTCACAAAGCTATGGAAGTTTTTCTTGTGCTGAAGAATTAAGCCATTAACCATAACAATATCAATGTGTTCTCACTTTAAAATCCTGCCTAATTAGTGTCCAAGGTAATATTTAAGAACAGCTTTCATACCAAAGAGCATGTGAAACCATTAGCTGTTCATAAACATAGTAGTCTTTTGAGACATAGTCAAGAAAAGGGAGGAAAGGCAGAATATAAACTGTTAACTATATGAATGTTAAGAAAAATTGAACCATAGGGCTAGATTGACAGAAGGGACACTCACATATGATACTGTAGTACTGACCAGGAGAATGTTCTTTGAGGACTGCAATAGGCCATGTCCAGGCTGGGCAGTGTGACAGCCATTGTCCACATGCTGGTGTAAGTGAGGAATTAGGCTAAATTTTATCTAATGCTAATTTGAATCCTAAACCATATGTGACTTGGGTGCACTGGACTGAGTGCAGCTGTAAGGTTCCTTCCTTGCCCTGTCTTATCCTTATACTATCTTCGTGTCTCAGCTCCAGATAGCCACAAAGTAACACAAGCTGCCATGACAACAGCCTTAATCAGGGTTTTCCAGGTATAGAACCAATAGCATAAATAGACAGATGATAGATAAGAAGTTTTTTTTTTCTAAAGGACAAATGGCTCATACAACTGCAGTCTGAGAAATTGCAGGACCAGATGTCCAAAGCTGTAGAACCTTTGGTGCTGATTGCATGGGTGAGACTCAGTCTGAAAATCTCAGAACCAGAAAAACTGGTAGAATTCTTAGTTCAAGAACAAAGGCCTGACACTTGGAGGGGAGAATGAGGTGCAGTTGGTAGAAGTTCTAGAGTCCAGAGGTCAGAGAAGCCAA
>PVIC010013585.1:16382-37955 GCA_004025085.1 Thryonomys swinderianus
AAAGCAATTCTAAGCAACCACGACATGGCAGGGGGTATTACAATTCCCAATTTAAAACTCTACTATAAAGCTGCTGTGATAAAAACTGCATGGTACTGGCAAAGTAACAGACCCGAGGACCAGTGGAATAGATTAGAAGACCCAGAAACAACTCCAGATACACTAAGCCACCTTATCTTTGACAAAGGAGCCAAACACCTCAATGGAAGAAAGACAGCCTCTTTAATAAATGGTGCTGGAAAAACTGGGCTTCAACCTTACAAAAGCTAAAGCTAGACCTATCTCTTTCACCATGCACAAAACTAAACTCAAAATGGATAAGAGACTTAAACATTAAAACAGAAACACTAAGCCTGCTGGAAAACAGATTAGGTAAAACTCTTGGAGACATTGGCTCAGGCAGAGACTTTATGAATAAAACATCTATAGCACAAGAACTAGCAGAAAGAATCAATAAGAGGGAATCTCATCCTACTGAAAAGCTTTGCACAGCAAAAGAAGTCCACTGGCACTGCTAAAAGACAACCAACAACATGGGAAAAAATCTTTACTAGCTGTTTATCAGACAAAGGGCTATTATCTACAATATATAAAGAACTTAAACAGATCGGCCTCTCCAAGTTTAATGACCCAATTCAAAAATGGGCATCTGAAATGAACAGACACTTCTCAGAGGCAGAAGTGAAAGCAGCTAAGAAACATGAAGAAATGTTCAACATCACTGGTTATTCAAGAGATGCAAATGAGAACAACACTGAGATTTCATCTCCACAAAGAATGGCCACTATTACAAAATCAACCAACAGTAAATGCTGGCAAGGCTGTGGGGAGAATGGAACCCTTCTCCACTGCTGGTGGGATTGTAGACTTGTGCAACCATTATGGAGATCTGTGTGGGGATTTCTCAGAAAACTAGGACTAGGGATCCAATTTGACCCTGCTATCCCCCTGCTAGGAATATACCCACGAGAATTTTAAAAATCACATTGGAAAGACAGATGTACACCCTTGTTCATAGCAGCTCAGTTTGTGATAGCTCAATCTTGGAAACAGCCCAAATGCCCATCAACTAGAGAGTGGATAAAGAAGATGTGGTTTTTTTTTAATAAAATGGAGTATTATTCTGCTATAAAGAATGACAAGATTGATTCATTTATGTGCAAGTGGATACACCTGGAGAACATGCTAATGTGTGAAATCAGTAGATCACAGATAGGCAAATACTGGATCTTCTGGTTGATATGAGCACCTGTAGATGCAAATGAGATCTAGAAAGTATGATAGTCTTTGTAGAATGGGAAATTTCCAAAGAAAATTTGGTGTGGGGATGTAATGAGGGGAAGGAATAAATACGATTCTGAAAGAAAATAAATGAGCATGTAAATAGGGGGTGGGGAGGTGTGGGTGGTTGGGGATATGGGTAAAAATGAGAATTGACTTTGTCATATATTGGTACAAATTCCCCAATGTTATTTTTGATTGTGAGATGTATATTAACTGTAGCAATAAAGAATTCAATTAAAAAAAGATTAGGCTTTAGTAGTGAATTGTCAGGGTGGACAGCAAAGAAAAGTCCTTTCAGAACTTACTTCAGAGAGTATTATAGGTTCTGTATCAATCAGTGTTTCATTGCTGTGACAAGACATGCCAGAAAAATTAAAAAGGCGAGATTTACTTTGGGTCATGGTTTCAGGTATCAGTTCATGTTTAGCTGGCTCGATTATTTCTGGGGTTATGGTTTGGACAGTCACCATGGTAGAGTGTGCATAGTAGAGCGAGGCTGCTCACTTTGTGGTGCTGCGAATCGAGAAAATGAGAGAGGAGAGGGATGGGGACAAGACATACCCTTTCAGAGTATCCTTTTAGTGACCTGCTTCCTCCAACCAGATCCTATTTCTCACAGGTTTCCCTGACCTTCCCATTGTCAGTTGAATTCTGGACCCATTAATAGATTAATCTATTCAGGAGATTAGAGCCTTCCTTATCTGGGGACCAACCATGCAACACATGAGTTTGGGGGCAACATCTGAGATCCATACCATAACAAGTTGCATGGTTTTAGGAAGAAATGAGACAAAATTTAACATACCTGAACCTGTTTATCTTTTTGTGCGGAAAGATGGAGTCAACTATCTGGATTAGAATGAAACCTTCCTTAGACTTCCTTGTTTGTTTCAGTAAATCTCACATTTCCAGCACCTAAAATATTTCTTCTCATTGGTTAAATATTCAGTTTTTATTTTCAGATGATAGTGATGGTGTCAAGGGTGGTAGTTAGATGTGGTGTGTCTGTCATATTCAAGTTGGGTGGACCAGGAGGTAATGGCTACTTCTGATAAAGATTTTTGGATTTTTTGCTTATAATTTTTTCCATAAAGTCTGACCAAGATATGTAACTAAAAGCCCAATTATCAGTATGGTTAATTTATTACCTTTATCAAGATGAACACAACTGCATATAATTTTGATTGTCTTAAGGAATACTGGCTGAGAACTTACCATATTAATTCAGTAGCTCTCTATGCCTTGCCTCAGAATTGTTTGTGTTCAAATGTGATTTGCTTGAAAGGACACTGGCCTGGTGTTGATAAATTTTGTGCCAAAATAGTACTTCTGTTTAATACAAAAACTGTGTCAGCAGGATCAAAATCAATGGAGAGATGAATGTGTGTGTATGTGTGTGTGTTTATATAAGAAGATATTTCCTTAAAATTTCTAGGTTGGTAGTGCTAGACTGATTACTGTTTCTAGGGAAGAATCAGAACCTGATCTATTACTAGCTTCACATTCTGAGAGCATAACTAATTGGTCAGGAAATTTTCTTTATTGCTCAGTCCTGAGCAGGTGTTTATGGATGCATTTGATCTCTTTACAACTCCTATGACACACAGACCTAAATAATGGCATCACTCAGACCGAGTTGACTTATTATGCATAAAGATGTTCAGATCAGCAACAAAACGAATCACCAAGATGATATTCTGTATACCTAGAGGCCAGTTCTACTCAGCGTATGGAGATAGCTCCACACATTTTATGGCTATCCCCCAAATGACTGTCCAGCAGCCCTGCTTACTCTGTAACAGCTATTGCGGTGTCTTTACAAACAGGGAACACATTTGCTATCCTTCTCCTTTTCCTTTGATCCTACTTTCCTTTGTTTGACCTTCAAGGGCAATCATCACTTCCATGTAAAAGGGCTCTGTGCTTGATATTGTCCATTGTCCTGACGTAAACTGCACCTTGTACTCTAAAGCACTCTACACTTCATCACAGTTTTACGTGCATAGAAAATTCTACATGCTGGTTACTCCAACTTTTATGTTACTGGAGAAATAGCCAACCAAGACATAGTGGAAACTTAATAGAGGTCTGAATAAATATATGTGTCCTCTGCCCTCTAGGAGCTTGTAGTTCACAAAGGGAGAAAAAGTAGTACATATTAAACAACTACTAAACAATTAAATCTGAATTATGTGATGGTGGATATTTTGAATGTGTGTTTAAAAAGCAGGAAACTATTGAGAACAGAAGCTGGAAAATATACCATAATGATAAATAAGTAGGAAAAGAGGTTCTTGTTTATATACAGCTTATTTTATAAAGTCAATAGCTTTGGATTAAAATCAGAGAATAAGCAACAGCACAAATTATTATTTTTCTGAATTTTATTTGCTGAATAAGGGACACTAGCTTTATTATAACGTAATCCTACTTAATGGTGCAAAAAAAGCACAAAAAATAATTCCAGGGCTGAGAATGTAGCTCAGTGGCACCATGCCTGCCTGGCAAGCAAAATGTTCTGAGTTCACTTCCTGGTTTAAAATAACAATTTGACCATTATTTCAGTTTGATTTAAATGACGGGCCACTCATTCATTTATGACTTATTTCATAATAATTGTTTTTTCTGTGTGTGTCTAAATTCTCAATGATTCCTTTGTGTATTGTGGAAGTAGCATAACAAATGTCTGCAAGGAATGTCATCAAAATCATCATACTGCATAATATAATGCAGAGTATATCAAATATACAATTAAATGTACTTTGAATTAAAAACTAAAGGATTAGAAAATATGAAAAAAATGAGAGAATGAGTCAACCAACTAATTCTCCTTTGAGTCTTTTTAATGGCAGTGATTACTCTTGAGAGCTTTAGGAAGGAAAGAAGAAGGTGGACTAGAGGAAGAGGAACAGGAAACGTGCAGAGAAACATGGTCTCTGCTGGTACTGGCATGGGACTGGGGACGCTGACAGCGGTTAGACACGGAACAGGCGGAGTGGCTGGAAGCCTCACGACCATTTCCCTGTTACTACTATTGTACGTTTCAACCAGTGCAGTCTAAAGAATGATATGCCTAGGTCTAACACAATATTTTTAATCAGAAATGTTTTCAGTCAAGACTGTGGAATTAGTGCTAGACAGGTATGGTAGTGATGTGGCCCTCGGAGAACTCTCAGAGTTCAAGGCCCAGAAATACTGAAAACAGGAGAATGTTTGTGGAGCTGCAGAATCTTGGACTCCAGGGCACCTGTACAGAAACCTTTCACTGGTTCCTCCTGATCTATTTGGGCCGTTCCTGTGCCTGAGAGGTTGGCAGCAGAGACTGGATCAAGAGATGCCTTTTCCTTTGTCCTCCAGTTGGGAGGACCCTGGGAAGGTACTGGAGGAAGAGAGCAAATGAAGTCAGAGGATCGATCGCTCTGGCTTTCTCCTTGGGAGTTCTGATGCTTGGCCGGCTGACTTTGCCGACTGAACGGTCACTACTCCTAAGAGGTGGTCCTCTTTGTAGAGCTGCTTTGAAGAGATGCGGCTCTTCATGTATTTGTGAACCCATTCTCTTGTCCCTTCAGTTCTAGGAATTGTATCTATTACTACTAGTCCTGAGGAAGCCTAAGTCCTTGCTGCTTTTCTTAATTCCTGCCTACTCCATCTTGTAAATAGTGCTTTCATTACACTTTGCTCAGTGACCCAACTTCAGTGAGGTGCCAGTTTTCCTATTAAAACAGGCTCAGGGTTGGTGGGGCAGCAGTGAATGGTGAGGAGCACCCCGCACCCCGCCATCTATTTCTTCTGAGTCAGCTAAAATGCTTGCGCAGGTAAATGTGTGAGGCTGAGGCCAGAATAAACATATTTGAAATGGAGGGCAGTTCAGGCAGTCAGCTCTCCAGTAATTTGCTTACAAGTACATTCACTCTGCTGTGTCCTGTCTGTCCCTCGGGACAGTTGGGGCATCTTGAAGTCCCTGGGAGGCAAGTGGTGCTGCTGACCGGCAGCTTCCCTGGGCAGCATTCTCGGAGCTGTGCACTGTCGCTTTCCACTGGTGCTTGCAAAAAGCATTGAGTTCGTTGCATGGCTCAATTAGCTAAAACTCCCACAGCCCAATTTGCATGTGAAAATGCTGTTTGCATGAAAAAATACAGAGTTTTGTGCACACAAATGATTTTCTTATATAAAATTTTATCTAAAATTTTTGCTTTTCAGAAACTTATTACTTCAAGCTGATAGTCTTAGAGTAGTTATTACAGACAGGAAAACAACCTAATGATAGTCTTTCTTCTCCAAGTTCATTCTTATCTCAGGTTTGCAAATTCTATCTACTTATCTGCACTGTTTCCCCCTGAATCTGCTCAAGAGATCCAAGGTGGGGGAGGCAGTTAGGAGAAGCAGGCAATGTCCTTCTTCTTTCCCATTGACAGCTGAGTCACTTCAGGGTCCTCATCCAACAGTGATGTGTGAATCAAGATCTTTGGTGAACTTGCAAGTCTCGGGCAGAGCAGAAAGCAATGGCATTTACACAGCAAATCTCCTTCTGACCGGGGACTGATGGAGTGTGGTGTGGCCTTCCCTGTGAGGACAAGCTTGGAGGACTCTGTCTGCAGAATGGTGCTATGGTGACAGTCACTCATCTTGAGGTGTCATTTGACAATCTCTGAGGCAAACTTGAGCCTCTCCCTGGAGCTCAGTGACACGATAGCATTGAACAGCTACGAGACTGTCACAGCTCAGGCAGTTTCGCCCTGTTCATAGAGTCATTCTGTCTGTTGAGGACATCCATGTGCGGCACTAACTGGGAACTTGTGTGAAAGTATTCAGCTCTTCAGTCAGTCATCTCGGGCAGGAGAATATCTATTTCATATACTGAGCTTGGTATGATTTAGACTGGTGAAGTGATCCCAAACCATGACCCTTGGCTTCAAGCAATGTACAGTCTTATTGGAGTTTAAAAAAATCATACATAAATCATGGAAAATCCAACAGAATCTAGTATCAAATTCAATATTTATTGAGCACCTACAAAGTATTAACCATTGTGTTAGGGATAAAATGCCAGATCTTGGATTCTGAGGCACGTATAGTCTAGTTGGTGAATGATGTGGGTCCAAGTTTTATGTGTGAGAATGTGGAGAAGGGAGCGGCTGTGGCAGGCCAGGATAGCTGCAGAGTGATGTGGAGTTTCAGTTGGGTCTTCAGAGATGTGCTGTGGGTGAAATGGGCATCCATGTTAATCCATGTTGGGAAACACAGGCACATACTAGGGTTGCTCAGAGAGAGACACTTGGCTTCTCCACCACCAGAGATTTTATCAGGAGAATGGTTGAGACTGGGTCCTATGTCATTGAATCTTGCTGTAGGAAGTTTGGGGGTAGCAGCTGTCTCCGTGCAGCCTGTGGGAAGCATCAGCTGGAGAGTGTGTCCTTTTGCCAGCAGCTGGATCCTTTTCCTTTCTTTTCTCTTTCATTGCCAGCCTCCCTCAGTCTTTTCTGGCAGACTGCCTTTGCTGTGGAGTAGTGCTCTGTGAGCTCTCTCTCCATAGGTGGGAACATTTCAGCAGTGTCCATAGTGAGCACCATGTCATTAATCATGCTGGACAAACTCGGTGATGAGGGGGGAGGAGGAGAAGAAGTTTGCTTTTCATTCAGGGAGGCACAAAGGTCATAGGCAGCTGTGCTTTCAATAGGGTTTTCAGTCCCAGTATTTCAGTGTATACCTTTTTCTTTTTCTTCTTGTCAGACTTGCAGCATTTTTTGCCCTTTTCAACTCCTTTGTTATATGAAATGTATTTTACAAGTCTCTGTCAAGTTAACTACAAAATATCCTCAATGCACAAGGTCCAGAGAGCTTTCAAAAATGTCCTCCTCTTGTACCAGTCAGGGAATGCTGATAGTCCTTTTGTCGTTAAGTCTCCCCACAGTCTTCTGCTTCCCCCTCCTGGGAGGATAGAGCTGACAGTGCCCTCATGATGAGGAGGGAATAAGAGTGGTGACGAGTGGCTGGAAGGTGCTACACTGGCCAGTAGTCAGGGCTTCCGGTCGCCTTGCCTTGCGGAGAGGGAAGAGAGTGTGCCCTGGGAATGCAGAGGCTCTTGCACTGAGAGGGTGAAGAAGGCCGATCGATGGGATCCCAAATGTGGTGGGTGATCAGAGCAAGTGGGAAAGGCAAATGAGGACCGGAGCACAGCTCAGTGATGAGGAGGGAGGACCCTGGGTGAGTCAGAGGGCAAAGCAGTCCACGATGTGCAGGAGGTATTAAAGCAGAAGAAATGACGTGGGAACCTTGAAGGAAAGGAGCCCCATCCAGACGAGCAAATCAAATGGCTTCAGGGCCAGGCTGGTAATCAGTGAGTAAGGACAGGGAGGGCCAAGAAAACATTCATGAGTGTGAGGAGCTGTGGCCAGCGGGGTGCACACAGGCTCTGTCTGCACACCCATGGATGCCAGTCTCCTGTAATATATGTATACTTCTTTTTTTTTTTTGAGACAGGGCCTTGCTTTGTAGTTCAGGCTGGCCCTGACTTCACTATGTAGCCCAGGCAAGCCTCAAACTCAGCAATCCTCCTGTCTCCTTCTGGAGTGCTGGGATGACAGGTGTGAGCCACTGTGGTACATGGTATTGATTGCTGGTGGGCGTGAGTCACCGCGCCCAGCATTCTATGTGGTCACCAGCATCGAACTCAGGACCTTGAGCTTGTGAGGCAGGTGCCAGAACCACTGAGCTAAATCTCTGGCCCTCCTGGTATATTTTTAAGAGTAAAAAATTAGAGTTTTAAAAGAAAATCTACCCTACTTTTTTCTGTTTTAAATGCTGGAAGCAAATCGAGATTATTTTTTTAAAACATCATAAGTACCAAGATCGTGGGGTGAAACCAAGCACGTCTGTGGGCTGCCTGGCTAATGCCCCTGCAGGAGGGGAGATGCTCGTCCTGCTGTGGCCTGGGCTCCTGTCTCAGCTCCTGCTGCCCGACTGTCCGAGGATGGGAGTGTTACTTGTCCTGAGTCTCAAGTACCTGTGTGCACGATGTAGATGGTGACTTTTGTCACAAAACATTACCCTACCACTGAGCATATGTGGAAAGTGACTTAAGCTTTTTTTTTTTTAATTGTTTTAAGAAAATATGTTGACATTGAAAGCAGCTTACCTCAGCTACCCTGCCAGCCTCCTGTGTTTGCCACAGGGCAGAGCTTTATTTTGTGTACTGCTCCCAGCACACCAAGGTTCATTTCTGAGACAAGAGAAGATCTTGGTGCCCTTTTAGTGCTCTTCCGAGGCAGGCTCGCAGAGCAAATCCTGGATCAATTTGGAATGCCAGAAGTGTTTTCCTTAGTATAGAAAGTATGACCATGGAATGATATTTTAAAAGTGGTTATAACAACAGCAACTTCAAAGGAAAAAGGAGTGAAAAGAGAACAAAAGGCAATTTAGTTTGACACAGTTACTAATTCCACTTGGACCAAGAAGGGTGTCTAGGGACTGCCCAACAGCACAGTGTGAAAGAGAATTTGCAGAGGTGGGGAGCTGGGGGAGTCACAGCGGGAAGATCAGCCAACCGAGAATCAAACAACAGTTATTTTCGAAGCCCCTGCAGGAAACCAAGAAGCATGGCCATCTTTAGAGGACACAAGGTCCTGGACAGACTTCCTGGCTATGAGGCCTGGAGATGTTGATGTTGCAGGTGGGAGGAACAAGAACTTGTCAAATAAAAGGGATATAAGCAAGTAACATACAGGAACAGGGACATCAAGGGAGTGAATGGCAAGTTTTCCTGTCTTCATCATGACCAGTGTCCCCTCCATCCACGCAAGAGGAGGTACCACTTTAGGAATGAGCAAGCAAGTTTTCCCTCTCTTCTCCTCTCCTCTCTCCTGGCTCGTCAATACCTCAGCCTTCTTTCCTGCTCAAATCTCTTTTACTTTTTGCCTTTCACCCACTGTCTTATTCTTTTTCTCTTTCATCCAACTAGCTGTTAAAAACCATTGATTTTCCATTTTTTTTAATGTCACTTTTGAATTTCTCCCCTGCTTCTGTTCCTGGCACCTCTGACTTCTTTAGTTTTTCAGTACCACTTAATTCATCTAGAATTATGGCCAACTTGATATCATCCTTTCCTCCAAAAATCTGCAGCACATTGGATGAAAATTAAGATTGTTTAGCATTTCAGTGCCAGAGACTGTCTGCTGTGCCATATGTGCCATAAGTTTCCAACACTGGACCATTTCAAGTTCCTTTGTGGACTTTTTCTCGCTTAGCCTAGAACCATTTTTCTGCTACTCCTTCTATAAAACCTGAATATTTTATTTCAGAAACTATTTTTTTGGGAAAGCCCCCAATAGATAACTTTCATTATTGAAGGATTTGCTAACCATTGAGACAGGGTCTCACTTTGTAGTTCAGGCTCGCCCTGAGCTCACTGTGTAGCCCAGGCAAGCTTCAAACTCAGCGGTTCTCCTGCCTCTGCCTTCTGAGTGCTGGGATGACAGGCATGAGCCACCATGCCTGGCAAGTTAACTGTAATTTTTAAGAGAATTTATATTTAACCTGGCTTGAGACATGTATTACTTTTGCTTAGGAATATACATTCTGCCTTTAAACATTTTTTGCGGCTCTCTCCTATTGATGTCTTTATCCCAATAGCTTCATCTGTCATTAGCTGAGGCCTATTTGGTAGTTCTTCCAAGAGGCATGCCTGTTTGATGTATTGTGCCATACTTAGTCATGACAGTTCTGTGATGCGTTATGTCACTCAATATTTTTACCCCACAATAATAAATTGGAGAAATGAGACATCTGCCTAAAATTCATTCTTGTTATACCTCTTCTTCTCTGAAAAGCAAATGGCAACACTTCTAAAATGAGAAATCCAGGTCAGATTAATCCTTGCAGAAGCTACCCACAGATCCACATGACATCCACACCCACGTTATTTTGTACATTTTAGTATATTGGATTGAGACACTAGGATATTTAGCCTCTCCTTAGAAAGGAAAGGTGTCCTCTTCATTGAGCAAAGAGTGAGTGGGAACTTGGCATTATGTGAGCCACAGGGCCCAGAGATGTGGGTGGCACCAGCAAGGGAGGTAGTTGAAGTTTGGGTGGGATACATAGCTTGAGAGCATGGGTGTGGGGCTCAGTCCTGAATCTCTCATTTACCAAGTGTGTGTTCTCAGGGGTGTGACTCTACTTAAGTCTTCATTGTTTCAGCTGAGGAAATGAAAAGGATGCTATATATGTCACAGGGCTGGAAAAGATGGAGTTATATATGCAGTTTCTGGTATTTATAGTATACTTTCCACAAATGGTGACTTTTATTTTTAACATGGAGGAGGCAAGAATACCAGCTCATGGGACAGTGTAAAGAATTTACATTGGGCACCCAAGTTTGTATTGAAATCCCTAGGCTGAAGTAGCTCATGAATTGCCATTGATACTGCAGGAATCACTAATTATCAGTGAGTTCTCACAGTGTGTTAGGAAAGGTTTCATCTGATTGGGTGTTTTGGGTTGTTATTGCCTTTCTTTTTTCATTACAAGTCTGAGGCCCACAGAAGTTAAGGAAATGGTGCATTACCAAGCTTCTTCAAGGCTTGGAAGATTTTCAAAAAAGAGGCACCTTTTGGACACAAGAAATATCTGAATGTGGAAAAACTAGAGACAGGTAAACTCATTCATAGGAAGCATCCTGTCTCTGTGCAGAGGCCAAGGTGATGGGATAAATAGTTGAGGGCCATTGAAGTAGACAGGGAAGAAATAGCCCTACATAGGGAAGATGAAGCCTAAAGAAGAGAAGACTTGATTAGAAAGTCCTTTAAAGCAAAGTCCTGTTTCAGCCTTCTTTCTGATGGGACTATTAGACTCCTATGTGTAAAGTAGTAGGAAAAAAATCGCTAAAACGCTACTTCTTATAAACAGCAGATTTAGAGAAAATACAATAAGCACCCACATAGGTCTTATAAGAGCTTGGATTATAAAATCACTCATGTGTCTGTGGAGAGGTGTTGATTATATCTGGGGTTGATTATCTCAGAGTTGATTACCTAGATTGGAAGGAGACTGGAAAACAGAACAGGAGGAGGAGAATTTCCTAAATTGAAGAGATTGAAGGCAGAGGAGAGTGCTCAGTGGGGTGTTAGGTTGGACACATCTGTAGCTTGTGTTTGGGAAGGCAGTAGGCAAGTGTGCTGAATGATGTGGAAGCAACAACAGGACTAACACCCTGAAGATCGTTCAATGTGGTGCAGATTTCACTTGCTGTTTCTGACACTGGAAACAGAGCACCTAGTTACCATGCAGCATTTTCAGATTTCTTAGTAGAGCTTATTTGGTGGCACATAGATCTGTCTTGCTGTCTGGCCACTTAAGTAAGCGCAGTCTGCACTTGAATCCATCAGCAGATCAGCAGATATATTCATAACACCAAGTTTTAGGTGAAATTGTGCTGTCCACCAAGCACCTTCATACATGTGTCTGACATCCTCGTAGACATGTGACAGGATGCACAGGTTGCCATGCTTGCTTTAGATCAATAGGGAACAAGTGTTGGAGCAGTTTACCTGGGCCATCTGGTTGACCAGGCACTAGTGCACATGGCTGTGATGGGGTGTCACTCTGCGCTGTGGGGCCAGAGCTTGTCACTCCTTCCCCTCCGCTGAGGCATTGCTGCAGATGGCTCGAGAGGTGGTTTCTCTGGGTGTGTGCAGAGAACCCAGAGAATAAGGACCCTACATGTTGTGTGGTGTCTTACCTACAAATATTAGTATCTAAATTAACCATTACTATTTATTTAACTGTCCCACAAGAGTCTATCCATTTCTAGGATCTACTTGCTGATTAAAGTGCCTTTTAAAATTAAGAGCTCTTTTTAAAAATGCTTGAATCCTTCTTGTATCATGATAACCAGATGTGGGTTGTCCTCAGTATCCTTGAGATTTGAACCCTGGATCGTTCTTCCTGCCATAGCTGGAAGTATTGCTTACCTGTCACCAATTCACGTCTTTCCATGCACCTTAAATCACCTCTAGGTTACTTATAGTTCCTAAAACAATGTAAGTCTGTGTCATAGCTTTCATAGTGTATTGTTTAGGGGACAAAGACAAGAAACAGTTCTCTCTACTCATTCAGTACACAACCTTTTACATATTTGATTTATGAGTGCTAGATCCCTGTTTGCTGTATTGAACTCAATGCTGGGGAGTTGAGATTGAACTCAACGCCTTCACACGGAGCTACTTCTATAGCCATTTCACTGGTCAGTCACTCAGGCGTGGTGCCAATCTGTGGTCCTGGCTCAGCCTCGCGGAGTGCTGGATCACAGGTACACGCGTGTGGCCATTTTAAAGGCCAATATTCTCATCTGAGATCTCACATGAGTTCCTGCTTTAGATTTTGAAAACTAAATCTTAATCTTTAGTCACATACTAAAAGAAACTTCTAATCCCAATACTTTCAACAGTGGATTTCAGTGAAAGGCATCACTTCTCTAAAATGGAAGCTAGAAAGCTTCTTATGAGTCTTTTGCTTTCTCTCTTGTGTCTCACAATTAAGCTCTCAAAGGAAGACATAGGGGACTGAAATGTGTAAATTTGACCAAGTATAAAATAAAATAAATCCTTGGATTTGTAGGGAATTTGGAGAATGTGGCCATGCTTAAATTTATTTTTTTCGGCCATTACCAGCGTGGAGGATTTCAGCCCCCGGCCGGTCCCCACCCCACCCGGAGCTGCATGCATAGGTCCCAAGTTGCAGATCTCGGGTGCTATTAATAGCGCGGAGGATTTCGGCCCACTGGTCGGTCCCCACCCCACCTGGAGCTGCATCATAGGACCCAGGTTGCAGACCTCAGGCACCATTACCAGCACAGAGGCTTTTGGCTGGCTGGCTGGTCCCCACTCCACCCCGGAGCTGCATTTATAGGACTTAGGTCGCAGACCCCAGGCGCCATTCCCAGCTCAGAGGACTGCGGTCTGCCAGCCAGCCCCCACTCCACCCCAGAGCTGCGTTGTGACAACACAGGCCAGAGAGGAGCCTGGAGCCATTTCCTGCATCCCTCTACACCGGAGCTGCACTGAGAGATCAGGCAAGATAAAGAACAAGAGAATATAACTTCCGTTCTGCCATTTATTCCTAGATCCCTCTGTTCACCTCTTGTCTCCACACCCTCTCCTATCTTCCTGTCAGAAGCAATACCCAGAAGTAAAAGACTCTTAGGCTGCCCTATCTCTTCTCCTGTACTATTATAAGAAGGTGTGCAAAGTCTCCAGCAGTCTTACGGCATACAGTTGGCACTGTTTTATATTTGCCCTTTTATCCTCTGTTACCTGCTGGCATATACGAGTCTCTCAAGTCTAGGTGATCTTTATAAATCTGCTAAACCTATTTCATTCTCCTTCTGTCTCCCTACCACCCTGATTCCCCAGTGACCTTTTATTCCCAAAGGGTTCTGGGTATACATTTGCGGTCTACATGCCGTATACACATTGCTGATTAATTCTAAATTTTGGCATATGGACATAGAAGTAACTCATAAGCTCAAAGTCTTCAGAATAGAAATTAACAAAACTTTTCATTTTATTTACTGTGTTCAATACTAATATTGGCACTGATTGTATTATGGTAACAAAGATGATGTGATTGTTCTGTTCAAATAACACTCATGATATGTCAGGACTGCAAATTCTCAAGGGCCATTACAGATTGAAGGAGGACAACCCAGGAAGGTGCCACTTCCAAAGGGCCCCAGATAATAGAGATGTGCAACAAACACTGCCATGTCATCAGGCAGGGAATTAAACAAATAATATTAGTAACAATGAAAGAGTAGAAGTGAAAAAATATACAAAAAACCAGACACAAAGATCACCACCACAGGGAAATTCAGAGAAAAGGGAAATAGAGCAAACTGAAACTCAAACACCAGGACTCTTTGAGATGGTAACTAAAGCAGATCTGGTCAAATGGAAACCAGAACTCATCTGAGATCAAAACAGAGATAGTGTCCAGAGTGAAAGACATCATTAAGAAGAGATCAGTGAGATGATAGAATCCAAGATAGCAGAAGCAATGGAACCTTTTAAACAGTTTCAAGCAGAGCTCCAGGTGATGATGAAGGAGAATGAAAGCTTGTAAAGTAGGATGAATGAAGCAGAGAACAGAATCTCAGACCTAGACGACAGCATAGCAGCCAATGAGCAGGAAAGACATAATCTATAGAAAAGGGCATGGAACCATGAGAAATCAATCCAACGGCTTCTAGATGACTTAAAGAAAAATAACATAAGACTGATTGGAGTCACTGAGGAAGTATGAGACAATGCAAATGACATAAAAAAATTGTCAGAGATAATGGCAGAAAACTTCACAGGAAAAGAAATGGACATGCAGATAAAAGAGGCCTATAGGACTCCAAATCACTGTTACATAAAATTATCTACACCTAGACATATAATTATCGAGGTTCCAGATACACAACACAAGAATGACATACTGAAAGCAGTGAGAGAAAGGAAGAAAATCACCTACAAAGGGAAGCCCATTAGGATCACAGCAGACTTTTCAGCACAAACACTCAATGCAAGGAGAGCCTGGAGGGAAGTATTTCAAGCATTGCAGGAAAACAACCTCCAGCCTAGACTGTTGTATCCTGCAAAACTATTCTTTCAGAATAGACAGGGAAATAAGATACTTCCATGATAAAGAACACCTGAAAAACTTCGCAAATACGAAACCTGCACTCCAAAACATTCCAAAGAACATCTTGGAAAAAAACAGAAAATTCCATACCCATGAGACCCAGGAGAGTGAACTCACTGGGGCAAACAAGAAACTAAATAGAAAAGGGGAAAAGCAAGGAACAAAAGAACCAAGAACAGGAAAACATGGCAGCTCTGAATATGTCCATATCAGTCATAACCATTAATATCAATGGAGTCAATGGGCCAATTAAAAGACCCAGACTAGCAGATTGGATCAAGAAGCAAGATCCTATAATCTGCTGTATGCAGGAAACACACCTAAATCAGAAGGAAACCCATAGACTGAAAATAAAAGGTTGGAATACAATCCTTCACGCCACAGGAAATGGCAAAAAAGCAGGAGGGGCTACCTTGTTTGCAAATAAAATAGATTTCAAACCCAAACTGATTAAAAGAGATAAGGTCACTATATTCTCGAATGGGGAACTATCCAAGAGAAAGAAATAACAATCATAAATATTTATGCACTGAACTCTTATGCACCTACCTATATAAAACAAACATTAGTGGACATGAAAAGCCAGATAATCATGAATAAATTAGAAGTAGGGGGCTTCAATACTCCACTATCACAAATTGACAGATCAACTGGACAAAGAATAAGGAAATACTTGAGCTAATTCAAACTTTTGAGCAAAAGAACTTAATAGATGCCTACAGAATATTTTACCCTACAAAGCCAGAGTATACCTTCTTCTCAGCTGCTCATGGATCATTCTCCAAAATAGATCACCTTCTAGTCCATAGAACAGGTTTAAGTAAATGCAAAGGATTCAAAATTATCCTCTGCATACTATCAGACCATAGTGCCTTGAAACTGGAGCTGAATAACAGAATAAATTCCAAGATCCTCACAAACACATGGAAACTGAACAACACTCTCTTGACCAACCAATGGGTCACAAAAGAAATTAAAGAAGAAATTAAACTGTTTCTACAACTAAACAACAACCCCAGCACAACATACAGGAACTTATGGGACACAATGAAAGAAGTTCTGCAAGGGAAATTCTTAGCAATGAACCCCTACACTCGGAAAATAGAGCAAACTGAAATAAGCAATCTAAGGATGAACCTCAGACAATTAAAAACAGAGGAACAAGACAAACCCAGAGCTCATACTAGGGAGGAAATTATTAGGATCAGAGCAGAAATTAATGCAATGGAGACAAAGGGAACAATACAAAAAAGTCAATGAATCAAAGAGTTGGTTCTTTGAAAGGCTAAATAAAATCAAGAGACCCTTAGCCAACCTTATCAAACAAAGGAAGGAAAAGGCTCAAATCCATGCTATAAGGAATGAAAATGGGGAAAGCAGCACAGATCCAGAGGAAGTCCAAAGGATAATAAACACATACTTTGCAAATTTGTACTAAAAAAAGATGGAAAATCTAGGGGAAATGGATAGATTCCTAGACTCATGAACTTCCAAATGTGAACAAAGAGGATATAATAATGTCAAACAACCTGATATCAACCTGTGAAATTGAAAATGTAATAAAAAGCGTACCAACAAAGAAAAGCCCTGGTCCTGATGGCTTCACTGCTGAATTCTATAAAACTTTTAAAGAAGAGTTAACGCCTGTACTCAATCTTTTTAATGAAATCAAAAGCAAAGCAGTATTCCTCAAATCACTCCTTGAAGTAACCATCACCTTGATTTCCAAGGCAGAGAAAGATCCCACCAAAACAGAAAACTACAGACAAATCTCTCTAATGAACATCGACACAAAAAATCCTCAATAAAATACTGGCAAACAGAATACAGAGAGTTATCGAGAAAATCACACACCCCAATCAAGTTGGAGTTATCCCAGGAATCCAAGGCTGGTTCAACCTATGTAAATTAATTAATGTAATACACCATATTAGCAGACTTAAGGACAAAAGCCATATGATCATCTGAATAGATGCAGAAAAAGCATTTGACAAAATCCAACACCCATTTATGATCAAAACTCTACAAAGAATCAGAATAGATGGACTTTTTCTTAATCTGATACAAGCTATTTATGAGAAACCAACACCCAGCACCTAACTTAATGAGCAAAAGCTGGAACCTTTTACACTAAGATCAGGAAGGAGACAAGGATGCCCATTGTACTGGAAACATTAGTCATAGCCATCAGGCAAGACAAAGATATAAAAGGAATAAAGATGGGAAAGGAAGAAGTTAAACTGTCATTATTTGCTGATGATATGATACTCTATCTAGAGGATCCTAAAAACTCAACCAAAAGACTGCTGGACTTAATTACCAAATTTAGTAGGGTTGCTGGATACAAGATCAATGCTCAAAAATCAACAGCCTTTGTCTACACAAACAACAGACTCACTGAAAATGAAATTGGGGAGTCTATCCCTTTCACAGTAGCACCCAGAAAAATGAAACATCTAGGAACCAATCTAACAAAGGAGACAAAAGACCTCTGCTCTGAAAACTATAGGACTCTAAAAAATGAAATAGAAAAGGATATCAGAAAGTGGAAAGACATCCCTTGTTTCTGGGGGGAGAACCAACATCGTGAAAATGGCTATACTTCACAACTACTAGACAGATTCAATGCAATTCCAATTGAAATTCCAACACTGTACTTCCCAGAGCTAGAGAAAGTCATCCAAAAATTCATCTGGAACCACAAGAAACCTAGAATAGCAAAAACAATTCTAAGCAACCACGACATGTCAGGGGGTATTACAATCCCCAAGTTAAAATTCTACTATAAAGCCACTGTGATAAAAACTGTATGGTACTGGCAAAGTAACAGACCCAAGGACCAGTGGAATAGATTAGAAGATCCAGACACAACCCCATATACACTAAGCCACCTTATCTTTGATAAAGGAGCCAAACATCCCCAATGGAGGAAGCCTCTTTAACAAACGGTGTTGGAAAAACTGGGCTTTAACCTCCCAAAAATAAAGCTAGATCTATCTCTTTCACCGTACAGAAAACTAAATTCACAATGGATTCAAGACTTAAACATTAAAACAGAAACAAACCTGCTAGAAAACAGGTTAGGTAAAATTCTTGGAGACACTGGCTTAGGCAGAGACTTTATGAATAAAACTTCTGTAGCACAAGAACTAGCAGAAACAGTCAACAATCAACAAATGGGATCTCATCCTACTGAAAAGCTTCTGCATAGCAAAAGAAATCACTGGCACCACTGAAAGACAACCAACAACATGGGAAAAAGTATTTACTAGCTGTTTGTCAGACAAAGGGCTATTACCTACAATATACAAGGAACTTAAACAAATCAGTCTCCCCAAGTTTAAAGGCCCAATTAAAAAATGGGCATCTGAAATGAACAGACACTTCTCAGAGGTACAAATCAAAGCAGACAAGACGCATATGAAGAAATGTTCAACATCACTGGTCATTCGAGAGATGCAGATGAAAACAACACTGAGATTCCATCTCACTGCACAAAGAATGGCCGCTATTTCAAAATCAACCAATGATAAATGCTTGCGAGGCTGTGGGGAGAAAGGAACCCTTCTCTACTGCTGGTGGGATTGTAGACTTGTGCAACCATTGTGGAGATCTGTATGGAGATTCCTCAGAAAACTAGGACTAGAGGTCCTATTCGACCCTGCTATCCCCCTGCTAGGAATATACCCAAGGGAATTTAAAAAATCACATTGGAAAGACAGATGTACACCCTTTTTAATAGCAGCTCAGTTTATGATAGCCCAATCTTGGAAACAACCCAAATGCCCATCAAGTGGAGACTGGATAGAGAAGATGTGGTTTCTTTTTAAATTGGAGTATTATTCTGCCATAAAGAATGACAAGATTGATTCATTTATGTGAAATAGAGACACATGGAGGACACACTAATAAATAAAATAAATAGAACACAGATGTGCAAATACCGGATCTTTTCTTTGATATAAGTACCTATAGAGGTAAAGGAGGTCTAGAATGTATGATGGTTTCTGTAATATCCAAAAGGAATTTGGTGGGGAACGTAATGAGGGGAAGGAATAAATGATTTGGAAAAAAATAAAAGAGTATGTACATAGGGGGTGGGAAGTGGGTGGGTGGGCAGGGATGCGGGTAAAAATGAGAATTGATCTGTGTCACATATTGGTACAAATTCCCCAATGTTTTGTGTGATTGTGAGCTTTGTATATAATGTACCAATAAAGTTTACTGAATAATGAAAAAAAATAAAAAATAAAAACCAAGAAATACCAACTTACAATTCAAGTTAAAATTTATTTTTTTTCTGTTTACAATATAACAGTCTTTTAATGTACTTTAAAAATCAAATTTGTTAATGCTGGGCGTGGTGGCTCACGCCTGTAATCCCAGCACTCGGGAGGCAGAGACAGGAGGATTGCTGAGTTCGCGGCGGCTTGCCTGGGCTCCATAGTGAGCTCAGGGCCAGCCTGAACTACCAAGCGAGAGCCTGTCTCCAAAAAGCAAAAAAAAAAAAAATCAAATTTGTTATGGACTTTTACATCTATGTTCATGAAAGATATTTGTGATTGTTTTTCATAGTGTCCTTAATTTTAGGGATCATAGAGTTCTCATAACAACTATATGGGGTAGGTATTATTATTATCCATTTTGAGATAGGAATTCAGCAACTTGTCCTAGGTCTATGTCACAGCTGATAGGTAAAGTTTAAAATTAACAAAAGAAAAATAAAAATTCCATGCCACAATTGCTGAGGTAATAGAATGATGTCCATCAGCCAGTGAGTAGATAGAAAATATAGCATACAGACACAATTTAGCATTAGTCATAAAGAATAATAAAGTCAAAGCACATGTATATAGGGGTGGGGCCTTGTAGGATGGGTAGGGTCATGGGTAAAAATGAGAACTCATGTCATATTCTGGTACAGATTCCCCAATGTTCAGTGTGATTGTGAGCTGTCTATAAAATGTACCAATAAGGAATTCAAGTAAAAAAATAATAAAGTCCTGTCATTTTTAGCAAAATGGATGGAACTGGAGAATATTAAGCAAATTAAGGGAGACACAGAAAACAAGTACTGTATATTCTCTAATATATGGAAACTAAAAAATATCATACCTAAGTGTAAATGGTGATTGTGGGAGATTGGGAAAGGTGTGTGGGAGTGAGAATGGAATAAGGGGGGCCGGGTTTGATTAATACATGCTGTATGGATGCACGAAAGCATCACACTGACCTTCATTAATATGTATATTAACATGTGTTAATTAAAAAAAATCTGTTCTGGTCCAAAATATATGGTGGGCAGTATTTAGCTCTAAGATGTTACAAATGATAGAGTGTTCTTTTTGAATTGTTTCTGAATTTGAATTGTTTTTGAATTGTTTCTGAATTGTTTCAGATAAGGAACATTTTATTTGATCAAAATAAACATGTTTTCAATTAAACTATTCTTGACTGGAAGATCCTCTTCCTTCTAGGAATAAGATCTGTCACTATATTCCCATTCATTCATCTGATAACGATGCCTCAGTATTCTTGTGCCAAGTATTAAGCCCACAGCAACTTCTGAGCACTACTGTTAATGCACAAATGTGTGATTAAAGTGCTGTTTTCCTGTGGCCCATTGCAGTGCAGAGCCTGGAGACCTGCTTGCAGTGATCCTCTGTGACTCTCCTGCCTTGTGCTTAAACGTGATTAAGTCTGCAAGTCTACATTTTTAGGGAAAGCATTTAGGAAATCAAAAAGTTAAAAAAAACTGCCTTTCTCCTGTGATGTATTACATAAAAGCTGGTTATGCCAAATTTGCTTTTCTGTGCCCTGTTAAGAACCTCCTCGTTATCCAGAGCACAGTTTCATTGACTAATCAGTAGTCCCTAGGGGGTGTCTGTGCATTATACAAAAGGGAGGATTCTAGGCTAACAGAGAAGTAAATTTAGTCTCCTGAGGCAAACTCATACGTGAACATTTAAAAAACAATAGTGTGTGTGTGAGAGAGAGAGTGTGTGTGTGTGTGTGTGTGTGTGTGTGTGTAGTCTGGAAGAAGAGGACTGGTCAAATAAGAATTCTGGCTGCTTAATCCATTTCCTGCTAATCCAACCTTGGATCATAGGTATTGTAATAAAGGACAAGAATGGGAAAAAGGGAAAAAATAAAACAAAAAACGTTTATATTATAAATCTGTTCCTTACTGTTCATAGCTCCAGGAGCTTTAAGAATCTACTTTTATTAGCTTCATATTAGAGGAGCATTTCCTTTATAATTTGATTATTAGAATGGATATATTTGAAATCTACATTTCCATATAGAGAGAACCATCTGTTTTTATGAACCTGATGCATTCTTAGGCTCACAAACAGCCTCCACCTGAATTTCCTCAGTTGATTGTTTTCAAGGAAAAAATGCAAATAAAATCCACTGAGCTGAGTGAGGAGGGTTGAGGCTAGGGGGTAATGAATGGCCCAAAATGGTCATTTTGACACTCATTTGAAGTAAGTTCTTAATTTTTTTAACTTTGTAGAATAAATCAGTTAAGGCTAATTACTCTTGGATCTTTTCCTTCTTTGATCCATCCCAGAAAATATTTATTTCCTTTTTTCCCTCCCTCCCTCC